>CALSCQ010000604.1:30000-37880 GCA_943704525.1 Pigoraptor vietnamica
AGATCGACCCGAGAACGTCTGCAGCGAGGCCACTCGTGCCGCCGATGGTGAGGGACGCGACGCCACCCTGGATGTTGAGCGACATGCGCTGGTAGCTTCCCGCGGGGACGAAGATCGGGGCGCCCGAGACGAGCACGCGGTTGCTGCAGTCGTCGCCCAGCTGGAGGGTAGGGATGCAGTTGGCCGTGCCGGTGGGCAGCGCCATTGACGTGTACTCGCAGCCGCCCTTCAGAACGACCCACTCCTGCGTCGAGTTGCGCCATCCGACGACGATGAGATGCACACCCGCGGCATCGACCGAAACGTTGCGGCTGACGAAGTCAATGTTAACGAGGAGGCTCTTCCCGGCAAACGACGAGGTGACGGCGGGCTGGACCAGGACGCCGGCGTCGAGACCGCATGCGCCCTCGCGCGCGAGGTAGGGGACGGTGCCTGCCGTGGGTTGCAGAGGGCGGGCAGAAATGAGCAATTGTGGGGAAAATTCAAGGCACGCACACTAACACACACATTCGTTCGCGCATATTCACACCCACCGCCAACATAGTACTGGGGAAGCGAGGTCCAGAACTGCGCCGCATTCGGCCCGGCCAGCGTGTCGCTGAAGAGAACGGTCTTGTCAGCTTCTCCCGTCCCGCCAAAGTAATAGTACGTGTCGGTGCACACGGGCTTCGCCGTTTTCCCGCCGAAAACCACGCCAAACTTGCGCACAATGACGGCGCCAAACGTCCCACTTGCCGAGGCAACGTTCGATTGCGCGTCCCTGTCGATGAGTGTGAGAACGATGCCGGAGTTGGTCTGGCCGGGATGCACCGTCGCGAGCAGAGTGTACTTGTGGCCGGGCGTGAGCGTGACGGAAGTCGACGACGACAACCACGCGTCCGTCGCAATGTCCTTGACGCCAAACTTGCACGTGTTGGGGCTCTTGTCCGAGAAGCAGCCCATGAGGTAGAGCTTGTTCTGGATGAGCGAGGGGTTCTCGTTGCCGGGGACCGCAAAGGCCGTGTGGAAGAACTCGGCGTACTCGACAAAGGCCACATTATACGAGAGAAAGACGTAAGGGCGGTCCTCGACCGTGTTCACGAGCGCAGCAGCATACTGGCTGGCGGGCGCGCATGCCGCGCCATTCATAAACGTGGGCGTGGGGACTGCAGAAAGAGAAGTGCACGCGGTTTAAAAATGGATTGGGGCGACGAAGGCGCACATTTTTCTAGTCGTTATGCACTCTAGAGAAGCTCTCCGTAAGGATCGCGGCAAGACAACGCACACACATGTGCGCGCCCTACTCACAGATGCCGCCAGGGACGAAGGGGATGGCGCTGTAATTTCCCGCGAGAATGAGCGTGCCCGCGCGGTTGTCGAGGTTGTCGCTGAAGACGAGCGGGGTTGCCGCACTAGCCGTCAACGCGCAGCCCACGAGGGCAAGCAGCGCCGAGAGCGCAATAATAGCGCGCGCCATATCCGAAAGCGATGCGAGGGCTTCCTTCTCGCTCTTCGCTTTGTGTGCGCTTGTGTGTGAGTGTGTGTGTGCGCGCTGTGTGTGCTCTTGTGTGATTTGGCATGTTGTGCATTTCTTTCCTAAAGCGGCACGTTGCCACTGGCAACGCTCTGTCTTGACACGAGGAATTTGGTAACGGTCACGTGACATGTGCGCGCAGGAATTTGGTAACAGCCACGTGATCGCTGTTACGCAGTCTTGCGGCTGTGGCTGAACTGAAAACTGTGAGCAAAAAGCCAGTCGTCCACGTGTTTGCGCACTCGTCAACATGGGTGCTGGCGATAGCTCTCTTCGGTTTCGTGCGGCCGTGGGCGATCTCTCCCGGCTGACGCACGTGAGTGGCTGTTGATGTCGCACGTTCAGGCGCACACACAACCGCGAACACACGCGCAAGTTTACTCGCATTCAGATTCACACGCACTCTTACCACACACGCACACACGCATAACACAGCAGCACGCACGCCACATCAGAAACTCCACACACACACACACACACACACACACACACACACACACACACACACACACACACCACACACACAACACACACACACACACACACACACACACACACCAGACCCACACTCCTTCACACCGGCACACGCATGCACACAACACCACACACACGGCAGTTGTTGTTCGGGGGCGGTCTTTCAACCGGCAATTGTCTCAACGGACAGGTCGTGCCGCCGAGTGATGGGAAGTTTTGGGATCAGCTGTGGTCGGGCTCGACGCCCGTGGACGAAATCTACGCCGCCTTTCCCAACGCTGACATCGTCGGCATGAAGTGCGATGCGCCCGCGAATTTCAGGACGCTAATACTGAAGGTGCGTCCCTGTGCCATCTTGTTTGCCTTCTGAGTGTATGGCGAACGTATTGCGCGTGATATCGACGCGAGTCTGAATGAGGGATGCGTCTGTGCGCTTGCAGCTGGTTGTGTGCCACCTTGTTTGCCTTCTGATTGTATTGGAAACGTATCGCACATAACATCACCCAACACGACGCGATGTCTGAATGCGAATGGCGTCTGTGCGCTTGCAGCTGGTTGAGAAGATCACGGCACTGGCTACGACGGGCGGGTGTCGCGCATCCATTGGCGGCCCCAGCGTCGCCGACAACCAGCGCGTCGTGCAGGAGTGCGCGCGCATTCTCACGCGGATCGTGCCGACGGTGTACGAAGACCCCGAGTGGCGCAACATTTTCTGGACGAGCAAGTACCGCCTCAGCCTCAGCGACGGACAGGTGTGCATGGCAATGTTGGCGGTGACCTTGCGTGTGGCGCAAAATACCTTATAGCGTGCGATGATCCAAGTTCACTTGTGCGTGTTGTCCTGCCTTTGTGTCTGCACCTTCGTTTGTGTGACTTCTGTATCACCCTCACACGAGTGCACCCACTCTGTCCTGCCTTTGTGTCTGCACCTTCGTGACTTCTGTATCCCCCTCACACGCGCGCCCACTCTGTCCTGCCTTTGTGTCTGCACCTTCGTTTGTGTGACTTCTGTATCACCCTCACACGAGTGCACCCACTCTGTCCTGCCTTTGTGTCTGCACCTTCGTGACTTCTGTATCCCCCTCACACGCGCGCCCACTCTGTCCTGCCTTTGTGTCTGCACCTTCGTTTGTGTGACTTCTGTATCACCCTCACACGCGCGCCCACTCTCACTCGCCGTCGAAAGGACGGCTCCGAGTTCCCCTACCCCGACGACTTCCGCACGGACGTGGACGGTGACGCGGCGCACCGTGCCATGGTGGCAACACTCGGCGAGGGCCTTGTCTCGGCCATTCTGGACCTCTGCTTCTGCCCCGGATTCACGATCCCGCGCGTGCGATCGGACGAACTCGAGTCGCTCGACAGCCGCGAACACATTTGGTGCGCTCTTACGCCATCGAATGTGGAGCCACTTCGTTTGCGTGTGTGTGTGTTGTGTTGCTTGGGCTCGCTGTTGGGACTTGCGTTGAAGACGACTGGGGGGTGATGACGACAATCCGTCGGTTTGAAGTAGCCGAGACTGGCGGCAACTTTTGGTTTCTCATATCCCTTTTTTGTCTGCGCTTGTGCGCGTGTCTTGCAGGGAGGCGGGCGTGGGCATGGAAGCGGCGCCGCTATCAACCGCCGCAATGGACGAGGCGCGGCTGGATTTGCTGCGGCTGCTGCTCGTGCTCATGTCGGACATTCTCTACATCACACCAAGTGCGTTCTTTGCGCGCGCGCGCGCGCGTGTGTGTGTGTATATGCGTGCGTACTTTGTGTGTGTGTTGTGTGTCTGTTGTGTGTGTGGCGGTCACCTCGTCTATGCGAATGCAGTTCGTGGACGCAGTGCTAAACCCCGGTTTTGGCGCGCGTTACAGACGAAGCCAAAACGTACTCGAGTAACTGGCTCACCCTCCTTACGTCCCAAGAGCACAACCCGCACGCGCTGCCCCTCTTTTGCTCGTTGCTCAACGTCGCGTGCTCGTACGACCCCGTCGGTTACGGAATGCCGTGGGTGTCACTCGGCCACTGTGGTTCGATTGTGGTTTTGTGCGAGTGATGCGCAAGCTCTCCTCTGTGGACCCAGTCCATCGTGCGGTCACGTGCCTGCTGTGGCCACGCACGCGAGGAGCTGTTCTGACCACTTGCTCGTTTTCGGCGCAGATACAATCACGTTATGTTCACGGACCATCGATATCCTCTTGCCGAGGTCTCGCTCCAAGTGCTTCTCGTGCTCCTTGACTTTGGCGGTTTTGGGGCGGGCGTTGCGCCGGAGGTGCGTGTGTGTAACATCCCAATCCAATTGCCCTCGTCTGTGTGCCATGCGACCTTTTCTATGTATATTGCGCCCTCTTCGAGAGACGTGCGCTTCGATTCATCTCATTTCTGCGCGCACGCGCACCGTCACTGATGCCCCGTTGCGCGACACGAACAGCCGGGCGCGCCCGTGGCGAATGCGTTTGTCGAGTACGCGCTGCGGCTGCACCGCGACGAAGACCTCTCGTTTGTGCTGCGCGGCATCACGCGGCTCATCAACAGCCCCCTGCGGCACACGTACCTGCCGAACTCGGAGCGGCGCGTGCTCTTTCACCAAGAGGCCCTCCTTCTGCTGTGGAAGATGTGCGAGCACAACAAGGTGTGCATGCGCCGGGTCACTCGTCTTGTTCTCGCTCCGTTTTTATCGAAATCCGGGTGAATGCGTCGTGTCCATTTCTGCGACTTTAGTTATCATTCCTCGTCGTGTGTAAGGGCTTGAATTGACGGATTGTGTGCGGTCCCCTTGCAGGCATTCCTCCACTTTATGCTCAAGACGACGGACGTTCTCAACGTTCTTTTGCCCATTCTTTACTTTGTTAATGACTCAAGGGACGATCTCGGTGGGCAGCCTCCGTCTGGAACAAAACTCACGTAGAGGTCACATCCGCTCAGCTGTCTCTTCCTCTTCTCACGCAAACCGCGTCATTTTAACCGACGTGTACACACATTGCGGTGCTCACTGCGCCCTCCTTCGACGTCCCCGCAGCGCGCATTGGCCTCGTGCACATCGGCATCTTCCTTCTCCTCGTGCTCAGCGGCGAGCGCAACTTTGGCGTGCGACTGAACAAGACGGTCGTGGGACGACCGCCCGTGGACGTGCCATCGTTCGCGGGCAGCCACGGGGACCTCCTCATACTGGTGCGCTCTCGCTTGTGTGCTCTGTGCCAGCAGCCATCCACGAACTGTGCGGCGTTGCTTTGTCGCTCGCGTGTGAGCACTCTGCGTGAAGCGGAAAACACACGTCGCAACAATTCCCAACGCACACTCTCCCTTCGATAATAATGTTGCCCACGGACTCTAGCTGATGATCGTGTGTGGGCATATCAGGTGATTCACCGTCTCCTCACGGCACCCGGCGGCCGCTTTGCGTCGCTGTCCGAGAGCCTTCTCACGATCATCGTCAACGTCTCGCCGTACCTCAAGAGCGTCTCGATGGCCGCGGCGACCAAGCTGATGCACTTGTTTGAGGTCATGACGGCTCCGCGCGCGATTCTCTCGGGGCGCTCGTCGCCCAACCACATCTTCTATCTGCTCGAGGCCTTCAACAACATCATTCAGTACCAGTTTGACGGTGGGCCGTCTGTCGTGCGCCCGTGTCCCGTCTGTGTGTCCCAGTGGCAATGTCTCACCTCGCAATGTCCAGTCGGTTACTTTTTTCGCCCCACCTGCGCACGTGTGCAACCATTTTTTTTGTTTTTGTCTAGCGTGTCTCGCTTCGCGCTGACGTCCCCTTCGCTTGTCTTTTCAGGCAACGCGTGCCTCATGTACGTCATGATTCGCCAGCGGAGTCTCTTCGATCAGCTCGTCCACTTCCCCACCGACCCCGACACCATTAGGCGCAAGGCCGCCGCAAGGCACAAGGACGTAGCGGACGAGGCAGCGCCGTGGGTGGCACGCCCTCCGTGCTCAGTGTCTCCCGCGTTCGCTGTATGCTGATGTCCGCCTCTTCCTTTCTGTCTGCCACAGGGACGTGGCGCAGCTTGCGCTTGCGGAGACGCTCCCTGCTCAGCCCCTCTCCCACGTGCACCAACCGGACAACGCGCTCTCGTCGCCACAGCCGGGCGATGACGACAGCTCGCCGTCATCACGGCCGGCGCCCCTCCCGCGCACAGTCGAGGAGATGGCCGCGCGCTCGTTTCGTCGCGTAAGCGTCCCTCTGCCGCATGCGACCACGGCCACGACGGCCGGTGATGCTGACGGCACACGTGACCCGGCGGCGGGGGGAGTCATGCCGCGGGCGGAAGACGTCGCGTCGCAGCCGATCGTCGCGAGGCCGTTCGAACCGACGCCGGAATGGGTGGGTGCCGAGTGGTAGTTGAGTGTAGTATCCACTGTTGTGCTCTGAGGAGAATTCACGGCCGTTTCCAGTTGTGAGTGTGCCTCGACTGTTGCGCTCACGTGGTGTTTCACAGGTCATGTCGTGGAAGGACAAGCTGCCACTCGAGGCGATCATGCGCCTGTTGCAAGTGCTCGTGCCGCAGGTCGAGAAGATCTGCATCGACAGGTACGCGTGACAACAGCCTGTTGGTATGATGTGCGTGCTTGCAGTCTATTAATCACGCTGTCTTTTTCGCTTCCCGCACGCAGGGGCATCACGGACGAGAACGAGATCCTGCGCTTCCTGCGGAACGGCACGCTCGTGGGGCTATTGCCCGTGCCGCACCGCATCCTCATTCGCCGCTATGTCTCGAACGAAGAGACGTGCCTGTGGTTCACGACGTACATGTGGGGAGTCATCTACCTCCGCACGACATCGCCGCCCGCATGGCACGGGACGGGCGTCCGTCTCTTCCAGATAAAGACGGCGTAGGCTGTTCGTGAAACGCGGTGTGTCTCATGCATCAGTGTTGCGCGTGTGCGTAGATGTATGCCTGCGAACCGCGCGGAGAAAACATCGGGGCGCTGTGCACATGTGCGACGAGACGGGCTGACATGTGGGAGATGAGGCATTCATGTGCATTGTTCGAGGCTGACTGTTCCCGAGGCTGGCAAAAGAAAAGAAAAACTACAGCAAGTGGTATTCCCGCGTGGTCTCCCACCGCAGTACTGACCACTCTCGTCCTGGTTTAACTTCCCAGAGCGGAACGGGATGGGGTGCTTCCCAGCAGATGTGGCCGTAGCTACAGGGAAATGCACGAGTGCGCTTATGTAAGAGTCACCGGCTGAAATCGGATTAGAGAGTCTTTGGTTGCCGTCGTCTGCAAGATGACGGAAGGGGTCACCCTGAAAACCGACAGCCAAAGAAAATCGCGCGGTCCGAGCAGTCACGCATTAGATCCCGGCCATCGGCTGGTCAGTCGGCGCCTGCACCAGCTGACCCATCTCCGATCTCTTTGCATCGACAGAAGCGCTGTACCGCCTTTGTCACCAAAGGATGAGGAGGGCATGCTCTCGGAGGGTCGGGGGACAAAAAAGAAAGGGAAAAAAGAAAAGAAAAGAAAAACTACAGCAAGTGGTATTCCCGCGTGGTCTCCCACCGCAGTACTGACCACTCTCGTCCTGGTTTAACTTCCCAGAGCGGAACGGGATGGGGTGCTTCCCAGCAGATGTGGCCGTAGCTACAGGAAAACGCACGAGCGCGCCTTTGACTGGTCCACATGGGACGGGGATGTGGGATGGATTTCGCGTGGGGTGTGGGCATGTGCGTGTCGCGTGTCGTTCGAATTGAGTGTCGTGGATTGCCAGTCGTGCTGGCCCTTGATGCATAACCCCCACCCCCCACCCCCCATACTAAGCAACCGCTCACGGGCTCCGAAGACACCGGCCGGAAGGATAAGGCGACAACAGGGCACCACCGTCGCATCAGCACCCACACCCACCCACCCACACACACACACACACACAAACACACACACACACACAAACACACACACAC
>CALSCQ010000605.1:0-12297 GCA_943704525.1 Pigoraptor vietnamica
GGGGGGGGGAGGATGAGAAGGCAACACTTTGATATGGAACAGTACGTTTTCGGTGGGACTTGGGAGGAAATACGCACGCACAAGAGAGCGCAACGAAAGGGGAAAAAAAGATAGACACGCAGAAGAGCACGATGCCCTCGGTGCAGACCCACATCGCTCGCGAACATTGTGTAGTTGTCGCCGCCGTTGCGGTTGAAGTCGAGAATGCACACACGATAGGGGTACGTGGCGTGGACCGTCACGTACACGCCGTCCGCATTCGCCACGGCCGCCCTCATTATGCGTCCGCTGTAAGGCGCGCGTCTGTTGTCGTACGCAAATCGGATGCCGGACACTTGCGAGAAGCTGAAAGCGTTGCGAGAAGCGTGAGACCAAGCACAGCGGCGCGCGCCCATATGCAAGCAGTGAACCACAGTACATAGGACAAACTGGAAAGAGTTGGAGAACAAGGACAGCACGGGGCAACGGAATTGGCAGCGCAGCCACTCACCGTCCCGACCCCGACGGCCACGTGCCCGAGATGTTCGCAGGGACAATCGACACCGAGTTCTCGAGTGCGGCGACGAGCCCGCGCCCTGTCACCGTCACAATCGATATCGTGTTGCGGAACCGCACGACGTCGAGGACGTTCGCGATCGTCACGTTACCCGGCGCAAAGCTCGAGCGTATGGACCCGGCGCCGAACATCGCCACGTCGCAGAGGTACCCCGTGCGCCACCGCATGGCGTCCGCGAGCAAATTTCCCATCGTGCACTCTGTCGCGCGGCACGACGCGAGCGCACCGTTCACAGGTCCCACGGTGGAGCCCACAAGGTAGGCGCGGTAGGTGGTCACGACGCTGTTGCCGATCGTCACAATCGTGTCAATATCGCGGTCGACGGCAGGGGTGCACGTGAGGTGGCGCGAAAGTGCCGTCGCGCTGCAGTTGCGAACGGGCACGGGACCTGGTCCGCCCACGGAAATGGACGTCGAGACGTTGTCGACGCCCAGAGTGACAGTCGCGTCGGCGACGGTCACGAAGCGGTAGTCCGTAGAGGATATGAGGGCGGCGGTGCGGCCTGCATGTCGCACAAGCAGAGAGGTGGGGAGTGCGACGCTATGAGAGAGAGCTTTGTGTGTGTGTGTGTGTGTGTGTGTATATGTGTGTGTGTGTGTGTGTGTGTGTGTGTGTGTGTGTGTGTGTGTGTGTGAGGCGGGGGGAGGGGGGGGTCAAACACGACGGACGATGCGTCGGCGCACGCACCGGCTGTGGCCGTTGGCATCATGACAGGGTGGGGGCCCGATGTCGTCGGGTAGATGGTGTTCTGCCCAAGGGACAAGCGGGTCAAGACATTGGGAGGTCAGAGGGGACTGCAAGCTCACGCAGAGAAGGCCACTCTTACAAGAGTAGCGAATACGCACCGTTAGGTTGGACAAGTGGACACCTGACGCCACGTACACGTCAACACCGGCGACGCGCGCCGAGACGGCCGCAAACGACGCGGGCATTGTGGGCGTCTGCATGCTCGCAAGGCACACGACCACGGAGACGTACGGATGGCGCGCGCGCATGTCCGTCACTGCCGCCTGCACAGCCGTGGCGGCGTCGAGGACCTTGATGATCGTCCCGCTGCCGTCGTAGCACACGCTCAGCGTGCAAAAGTCGTTCGTGGTGTACCCGACAATGCCGACGGGAAGCGATTCCCCGCGCGCGTTGGTGACGTTCACGACGGCGTACGGAACGACGAGCCTCGATAGCTTGTGGAAGGATGCGAACTTGAGGTTCGAAACGACCGTCGGGCCGGGGACGGCGGCCAGCGTGTCCGCGAGAATGTCCGGACCTTGCTGGAGGTCGCCATGGCCAAGGCTGCGCGTTTTTTCAAACTCAGTCAACGCTGGGTGTCGCTAGCACCCACACGCACGCGCACGCACAACGAGATACAGACAAAAACAAGGATGTGCGCGCTCGCTTTCATATCTCCGTGATCGCATTTAATTCTGCACACTACACTCTCATATGACTCACGAAAGCGCCCACAATAACCACGAAAACACACCGGCAACAAGCACACGCGCGCACACAGCTAATGATGCCGTCGCTTCAACACTTGAGGGGATGAAAGACGCACCTCTTGGCGTGGAACTCGAGATTGTTCGTGAAAACCTCGAGCGTGAGGCGGCCGTTGTGCACCTGATCAAACAGCGTCGTGCCCAGCCAATTCCCTATGTCCACGCGGAGCACAAAATAGTCGCTCGGTGCGGTGCTTGTGGCGTTGCGGATGAACGCCCCCATGCGCGCGTATCCGCCGTAGAGGGCGTCCGTCCCCGTGAACGCATCCGAGTTGCCGCGCACGTTTCCAGTCGCAATCAAGCGCAAGTTCGCCGACGGCGGTACCAATGCCGAAGTCCCCGCAATTACGAGGCAGACAATGGCCGCCAACAGAACGGCGCGACGCAGTCGCGATGCCATCAGCTACGTCGGTTGGCGAGTCTCCGAGGCGCGTGCATAAGGTCGTCAAGCGGACAGGTCGTCCGTCCCTACTGCAGTTCCAAATAAGATGTCTCGAGATAAGATGCTTGTGCTAGGCGTCGCGAGTGCTCTCATGGATGGAAGAAGAGCGCGGTTTCGTGCGTCTGCTTTGTGTGCGACCATTGAAACCTTCGTTGGCAAGGCGCGTGGTGCTGTTCCATTGCCGGTGACCGCCGAAAAATTCCTAATCGCGTAATATAGATTTATTGGCAACTTTATATGGCAAATTTGGTAACCATTCGGATTTAATAGGAAAAAATAGTCAATAGAATTGTAGGTCACTGAGTGGGCAACGGCTGCTATTCTTCTTTTCATGTCGGCTCACTGACTGATTCCAATACGTAAGATGGCGCGCCCTCACCAGCAGTGATTCCGCCAACACAGTGGAGTGGCAGCCGGCACCATCGAGCGACGTGCCCCGGCTCGGGGGGTGGGGGGGGGGGAGGCTGAGCGGCATTCCAGAAATCGGCGGTGACAACTGAAGTTGGCTGCCGCATCAGTACAAATATTTCGCACACATTTTTGACTGTTATATTGACGGGCCGGATCTCGCAATACGCCACGGCGCACCAGCCGCACCGCCGATGTGTGTGACTTTGCGCAGAGAGATGTGACGACTGCTAGCCCCCACTCTACATTAAACATTGCGAAACAATTCGATTTTATGACGCCCATCTGGACAAGCTACGTATGGATTTATTCCCCGTCTTATATCCATATATAGAACTTTATTTAAACGATTATCCCGATATAGTGCTGATTCCTGCGAGTGCACGTTACCTTCTCGTCATTGATTACGCAACGGGTCCATTGTATGGATTTTGTATGAAAATGTGCGATTATTACGCGCATAATAATGATGACGCAACCCCTTTCTCGGTGTCTGCGAATTTTGTGGCAGAGACAGTGACACACTCGCGAGGTGTGCGTGCAGCGTGCGAGGACGCTTCTCGCATGGGCTGCCGCAAAATTTCGCCGCCCCTCTGCGACACTCTGCGAGACCCGGTTCTCTCTCTCTCTCCCCGTCATTTTTTCCCTTTTTCGTGGTGCCTTGCGGTTGCGTTGAGCCGGCTGTGCTCCGTGTCGTCCGAAGCGAGCGTGTCCGCGAGCCACTTCTTCGCACACTTCACCCACCCTGTCACACAGCGAAGTTCGTTTGTACTGCTCTGTTACGCGCTCCTTTTCCACCGCTGGGGTGTGCTTCCTTCTTCGCACTACCAACGTGGTGTGACTGTTTTCGCCGATCGCTCGCATTTTTCCCTTTTGTGCCTATTACGGCTATTGCGCGAAATTCGATACAAGCCAAGTCATTTTCGCGCACTGACGTCGGCCGCACACTCCGTCTCACCTATACGACGGCGCTCGACATTCCCTCGTCTTTTGATCCCAACTTTCTCTCCACGAGCGGTCGAAGCATGCTGTGCGTCGCGCACAACGTTGCCATGGATTCGCAGCAGCAGCAGGTGCTCCCCAAGAGCATTGGCGGCTATGAGATAGGCGCCCGCATCGGTGACGGCGCGATGCACGTCGCCAAGTGCCAAGGCGCCCATCGCAAGCTCGCCTGCAAGGTCATTCCCCGCGAGCGGCAAGGAGACTTCATGCTCAACGACGCGCGGGCCATCTCCCGCCTCAACAGCGTTGCGCACCCGAATATTGCTCGCGTTCTCGACGTGGCGCAAGACGACGAAGGGACGCTACTCGTCATCGAGGGCCTCGGGACGGACTTGCACACGCTCCTGCGCGAGGTCGGGCGCCTTCAAGAGGACTATGCGCGGCGCATTTTCGCCCAGATCGCGGCGGCCGTCGAGCGGTGCCATGCCGTGAACGTGGTGATCAGGGACCTGAAGCTCAGCAAGCTCTACACTTCCTCGTCGTCGAGGCGAGTTCATGCAGATGTTTTACGTGGAGACATAGTGTCCTCTCATTCTTTGCAGCGGTTTGCTTGGTGCGTGAGCTCACAGTTGGGCCGTTTCGCGATCGCAGGCATATCGTCAAGCTGGCGGATCTCGAGCGTGCGTGCGTGCTCGATCGACCCGACCAGCCGCTCGTCGAGGCGCACGGGAGTCCCGCGTATGTCGCGCCGGAGATGCTCACGCGCGCCCCGTACTCTGGGCAGGCGGCCGACCTGTGGGGCCTCGGCGTGATTCTCTACACGATGCTCGCGGGCCACTACCCCTTCGCCGACGCAACGCCGCGTGGCCTGTTTGCGAAGATCAAGTCTGGCGCTTTCGAGATGCCGCCGTGGGTGTCGCCGGCCGCCGCGTCGCTGGTCATGCGCCTCCTTTCGTGCGATCCGCGGGCGAGGGGGACGGCAAGGGATGTCGTCAGGCACCCGTGGCTTGTCTCGCCAGCGTCGACGTACCCGTGCGCACAGTCTGAAGCGGGGGACCAGTGCGTTCCGGACGTGCTCCGGCAGAATGCGTGAGCGAAAATGCTTTGTACATATTTCATCCGCAACCAGCGTTTCGTGTGTGCGTCTGCGCGTGCGCGTGCGTGCGTGCGTGCGATGCGGCCTGTCTTTGAATTGCGTGGCATCGAATTGACATCGTTGACCGGTGTCGAAAATGCTTAAATACACCTGCCGAACACGAGAGAACTGGAACTCATGGCGCAGACAGGCGCAAACGTACGCATTTTTCGGACCGTTCATAAGGTACCGGCGTGAAGCCCACATGGGCGTGAGGGAAAACATAGTGTGGGTGCGACCAACAGATGAGTAGGGCGGGTACAACGAAACGCGAAAAAACAAAAAAAGAAAACACAAAGGACGGAAAGAAGAGCGCGCGAGCATTTCCACACAACCAACACAGAGACCAGGTGACGAGGTCGTGACGTGAAGCGAAAAAAGAGAGAAAAACCGACGCCGACGCCGCGAGCGACGAAGCGCAAAACGCAACCGCAGCGCGCCAAACCCGCGCGTTGCCGCCTACATGACGACGCAGCAGCCGCCCTTCTTGGACGTAGACTCGCCCTCCTCGTCCGTCCCCTTCCGGCCGCCAACCTTAACGCCTTGGCTAAGGCGGTGCTTCCTCATGGCGCGCACAAGCTCCGTGAAGGCCTGCTCAATGTTGACGCCCTCTTTCGCGCTGCGAACAAAGTGTGAACGGTCACTCAGCACGGGCGCAACGGAAGACGCAGACACGTGTGCACCTGCAAAGGCGCAGACAGAAAACGTAGACACACAGGCACGCACAAACACACGCGTGCTACACACAAAGGCACGATGCATGCACTATACACATACCTTGTCTCCAAGAAGGCGTCGATGCCGAGCGACTTGCACTTGCGGTCCGCCTCGTCCTTAGGGACTTCCCTGTCGCTCGCGAGATCGAGCTTGTTGCCAATTACGACCACAGGCACCTGTGCCACAGTGACGCAATGTTGCACGTCGGATCAGCTTCAGACGTGTGTCCATCGCACTCCACTTGACGTAATACAAAAGAAAAAAGAAAGACGGAGACAGGCATAGTTGACGACGCAAAAAACGCCACCGATATGTGTGAGGCCGATTCGTCGTTAAATTAAGACCAACCAACCAACAAACACACATACACACGCACGCACACACGCACACACACACAGACGTACACAACACGTACACAACACGCACACATACACATACACACACACAAAAGCGTACAGACCGCACCTTCGACGTGTCCTTCACTCGCAACAGCTGCTGCACAAGCGGCTCGACCTTCTCGAACGACTGCTTGGATGTGATGGCGTACACAACGAGGAAGCCCTCGCCGTTGCGCATAAACTTGTCACCCCAAAGCCCCCTGTGCGCATACACCATAGTGTCAGTCGTCTGGTGGTAATGCTTGAGTGTGTGGTTTGTGTGTGTGTGTGTATACGGGTGTGTGCGTCCGTGGGCGGCTGACGCGCAGGCGAAGCGAAAGATAGGTGCCGAAACAAAGACAGGCACCATACGCCCCAACAAACGCACACGCACCTGTACTCCTCCTGTCCTGCTGTGTCTGTGATTTCGAGGTTGCAGTTGATGCCATCCAGCTCCATCGTCTTTGTGTACGAGTCCTCTACACAATGCAAACGCACGCGAGTCAGGGAGAGTCCCTCGACGATCGACACCAACGCACAACCACACACGCCCATGCATGCTGTCTAGGACAACGCGAGCGCCTTGAAAGTACGCACCAATTGTCGGGTCATATCTGGCCGAGGGACGTAGCGAAAGGGATAAGACGGAAACGACAGAGAGTTAGTCACCACATTTAGCGCAGACAGGTGCAATCACGGACAATAAGGTGCCTCTTTCTCTTGGCAGTTCGTCACACTCACTCTTCGACAAAGCTGCAAGGCGGAGAAAAAAAAAGCAGGGCAAACGGTCAGAATGAAATTTCTGCAACCATTCTCCACGGCACACAATGCAGTCATCCAACAGTACTAAGAAAGCCAACGCCACTCCTTTGAACATGAGGGCCAGTTGTTCGAAACACACACACACACACGCACGCGCACAATCGACGTGGCGCACAGCACTGCCGCAGCACCCACTGGTTGCGAATCAGCTTGAGTGTCACGGCAGACTTGCCAACACCACCCTCGCCGATAACGACAATGTTGAACGTCTCAAGAGGCTTGCCCTCGTCCATTTTTCACTCGCGATGCAGAGTCGGCCCTACTCAATACACCCGCACCGACAGTCCCAAGTCTCCGCGCCCTCCGACGCCGTCACGTCGCTGGCGGGAAGCGAATATGCGGCCTCACAACCGCCCCAATGACAGCAAGCAACTCGTTCCTCTCCCGCGCAACGCAATGCCCGCACTTAAGACGGCAGACAAAGAAAACTCCGACGTAAAGGAGAAAACTCGCTATCAACAAAGTCCAGACGAAGAATGCACACCACGCCTCACTCTCCCTTGGCACCAGCCTAATCGCAATCACGATTTTAGGTGATTACGTGGGCTGAGTAGAGTGTCGTGAGGGCGGGGTGCATGTGTTGCGTGTGTCGCGGGTGACGCACGACGAACGTCAGTCACGCGCATGCACACGCCGACACGCGACTACAACCCCACAACAGTACAAAGAAAGGCACACACACACGCCCGGATTCCTCGTGACAATAATGCCATATCATGATGATCCGGGTCTGTTTTGTGTTTTGCCCCGTGTACTAAATATGGTAATCAATTACAAAGAGGACGATACTACCAAAATAGTAAACTACGTGGCTAAAGTATACATCTATTGTAATTTTGATCTGCCAAAGTTACAAAGTTGGGTTATAGTTACCATCTTATCTAAATAAATATATATAAAAACCAAACATCCTTATTTAGACATTTTGTGCCGCGTCCGCGCCGGCTTCCGAAGTCTGACACGGCAACCCCTTGGCTGACCTGCACGGTGGACAAACACACGCACAACGGAGCTTGCAGAAGACACACGTGCTTCAACTCTTCACAAAACAGACTTCCGCACTCTCTCGTTTGCTCCGTGTCGTGTGGAGAATTCGTATGCATAGTTGATTCGAAACGAGAGGGCTTCGTCAGTTTCTGCGTTATCGAGTGACACGTCCTGTGCGAAGAACCCTTCATTCGCGCATGGCAGAGGACCAGTAGAGCCCCCGCGGGTGAGGACGCCCCGTGCGTCGGTGGGGGCCCGAGGTGGGAGAGAGCGGGCGTGGCCATCGCGCCATTTGGCGGGAAAATGGCGGACAAGAAGCATCAAAAGGCGCTTCTCGGCGAACTCGAGAAGAAAATCGCCAAGGCGAACAAGCTGCGCAACGACCTCTTCAAGTTCTCCTACCCGCAGAAGGTGGGTGCCGGGTTGCTTCCACGACGTGCGCTGGAAATAGGGCGGTGTCGTTTTTAACCCTATTTGGGCGTTGTCGGTGACGCAGGACCTGTCGTTCTCCGGCGTGGTGAAGGTGTCGCTGTTCGAGGGCAACAGCGAGAAGGCGAGCAAGTCGGTGCAGCTGTCGAGCTCAACCGCAACTGCGGACGTCGTCGTGCAGCTTATTGACAAGTTTCAGCTGCCACGCCGAGAGTATTCCCTCTACGAGGTCAAGGATGCCACCGGTGAGTGCACGCGTGACAGCGGACGCCTTGGCCTTGCAACTTCCATGCGTTGGACGCGAATGTTCCCGCCTATGTTATACTCGAATGCACCTGTGTGTTGTATGCGCGAAAGCACCCGTGTGTCGTGCTCGCGCACGTACAAAGCGAGCCACCACTCCACGGTCGTTCACACGCACGATTTGATGCACAGAGCGCCTGATCCTTCCCGAGGAGTATCCGCTCGTCCTTGAGCTCGATGCGGCCGCGCGCGAGGTTGCCGCCGGCGCTCAATTGCGGCTGCGTCACGACCCGTCGAAAAAGTCGCTCGGCGCGGGCGGCGGCGACGAGAACAGCGAAGCAAAGCGCATGTCGCAGGTGTCGCAAGAGCGGGCGCTGCTCGACCTCCAGTTCTTCGAAAGTGTGGCAAAGGGTGCGTGCGATTCTTTGCCCAAAGTTTACGTTGTCGCGCGTGCCGTCGTGTTTTGCGATTTGCTGGTTGCTGTTGTGATGGCACGGAGAGAGTCCCGTCGTTGTGAACTGCCACAACTCATTCCAAGTTCCGTCCGTCTTCCCTCCCACGCAGACGCCACAAACCTTCAGCCCCTCGTCGAGTCGCAGGCGCTGATGGCAAAGGGTCTGCAGGGCCTCATGGCACAGTGCAGCTTTGTGAGCCAGTTTCCGCCCGACGTACCCGTGCCGGCCGAGGTCTCGGACGAAACTGTGCGCGCGACGTCCAACACGGTGAACATTGCGAAGGAAATGCTGGAAATGCTCGGGTCTGTGGGTACGTCGGGCGGTCCGCCGCACGACAAGTGCCTCGAAACGGTGGCCGACCACCTGCGCGGGTGCCTGCGCAACGTCGCGGCGGGGGTGAAGAACGTGCTGATGCAGCAGACGCGCTCCGTGCTCGAGGTGACGAACTCTGCGATCGCGGCCGAGAAGGTCTACAAGGACTGCGTGGCGGCCGTGCGTGGGGCGATGGTGGTTCCGCGCGCGGTGAAGGCGTCGTCGACGCGCACGCACACGCGGGCGGCGAGGGGCTCCAACAACGACTATGTGCCGTGCGTGCTGCTCGAGTTTCTCTGTCGGTCCGTGCAGGAGCTGCTGCGCATATCGCTGAGGGGTCTGAAGGACGAGTACATGCACGCGACGACCGCCGTCGTCAAGGCGTGCGAGCGCATCCACTACGCGATTGACTCGAGCACCGCGTACATCATACAGAAGAACAGCGACCGCTCGGCCGTGGACGTGCCACGGGACGCCCTCGTGACGGCGATGGACAAGCTGGTGACGGCGACAAAGGTCGCGTCGGGGTTCTGGCCCCCGCAGAGCGCGGGCGTCGACCTCGTCCTCGCGGGCTACAACCTCGCGCGCGCGGCGACGGACCTCATCGTCGCGTGCCGCGCGTGGGGCGTGTTCCGCCTCGTCGACGAGTTTGAGCCCGAGCCGTTTGCTGAGACGATCTACAAGGCCCCCGAGGCGCCGGCCGACGAAGGGACGAGCCTTGCGTCTGCGGCGGGACCGGAGGGCATACGCGTGGTGACGTCTGCGGAGATTGAGGCGTTCAACATCAACAACGCCATCAGTGCGGACGTGCAGTCGCACCGCTCGAACTTTGAGCGCCCCGCGGCGCAACTCATTGCGCTGGCGAGTGAGAAGAAGAACTCGGAATACGCCGCGATTCACAAGTATATTGTGGACCTCGCGCAACAGGTGTACGACGACGTCGAGGCGATTGAGATCAAGGGGAGCGATGGCGCCGAGCTGAGCAACGCGCGCGTGCGTTTGCGAAGGGCTATCGAGGAGTTGGCCAAGCCCATTAAGATTGCAACGGGCGTGTGGCCGCCGGATTCATCGCACGCAGAGGTGCGGTTGTTGTTGTCTCCCGACCGCTTCACTGTGCGCACTGTGTTTTCGTGCGTGTGTAACTGTGCGGTTCGCATGCTGAATACTGCGTGTGCGCATTCCGATAGGTGGCTGAGAAGACGCAGGCGCTGTGCCAAGCGCTGTCGGCGGTTGTGGATTGCGTCGTGTCGACTACGGACGAGTTCAGGGACATCATCGAAAAGTACCTGAAGCACAAGGCAAGTCGCCGCGATGGCCGAGTGACTGTCCGTGTGCCTGTGCGCGCGAGCTTGATGTGCTGTGTTGGAGATGACAAATGCTCGTTGGCGTACTTGCGCATTTGCACGAGGCCACGTGTCTGTGTCCGTCATTATGCGTGCTGACCTTCGTGTTGGAGAGTGGGTGGCTCATTGAGATTTGCGTGCGCTCGTGCGTGCGTGTGCAGGAGGAGCACGACCGCCAGCTGAAGAAGGTGTCGATGATTAACGAGGCACTCGGAAGCACTGCGGGCGGCCAAAAAGTCATGCGCTCCCGGCTCACAAGCACGCCGGACACGGGACCAGGAATGCCGGTGGGTTTGTCTGGGCGTTTGACAAAACAAGGAAACAATGTGTGGCGGGGGAGGAGGGGGGAGGGAGGAAAGAGAGCCAGCGCGATGGGGCTTGTGAGTGAGGAAGCTGAGTGTTGATGGGCGATGGATGTGGGGATGTGTGACACACAAGACGGCGTCCTGGGCACTCAATTACTTTATTGCTACTCGCCAGGAGCACGAGTTTCGCGCGTGCCTCAACCCGCCCGAGCGCATGCTCGTGCTCGAGGAGAAGTCGACGGACGCGAGCGGACTCCGCGAGGTCAAAGGCGGCCGTTTCGAGGCGCTCATTGAGCGACTCACGCACCCGCTCACCCTTGGCGGTGCGTGCGCGTGCGCGTTCCGTGTTCGCCTCCGTGTTCGCTTTGCGTGCGTCCCGGCGGATGCTCATGCGGCGTGAAATGATTTTCGATTTCATGCCGTTGTTGTTCTCATATTCGGTTTGCATTTTTTTGTGCGCAGATCCTAACTTCACGGACGTGTTTATTCTCACGTACCACTCGTTCACGACGCCCGTCAAGCTTATGGAAGCGCTGATCATGCGGTGGGTGCTTTGCACTGTGCGAGTGAGCGTGTGAACATACACGTGTCTGTGTTGCCTCTCATACATCGTCGTCTGCCGCTCCACGATGAGGTTTGGTTTTCGTAGCGTGTATCCGCACGCGTTCGTGTTGCGGAACTGCATGTTGGTAACGCACAGGCGGCGTGCTCACCGGTTTGGGGCATCGCGCCAGGTACGGCATCACGTGGCCTGCTATGATGGACGACGACCAGCGACGGATATTCCAGCAGAAGATCATCATTCCCGTGCACCTCAGGTGCGGTCCCTTGCTGGGCGCGAGAAGGCAGCGTGTTCTTGCGTTCACGAGAAGGCAGCGTGTTCCTGCTGGGCGCGAAGGCAGCGTGTTCTTGCTGATTGCGAGAAGACAGCGTGTTCTTGCTGTTGAAGAGTCGTCCATGTCAATTAGCTTGTGTGCTTCGCTTGTGCGGCGGAGTCAGTGGTATTGGTGTGATGTTGACTGGGCTTGTGTGTAGAAACGTGTTACGCAGCCTTTAGTCTTCACGCGCGTGCATTCAACTTGCGGGCGCTTTTGTACCACGCACGTGCATCCCACTTCATGGCTCACACGCCCCTCGTCTGCCCTCACCGCGCGCCGCAGGATCTTCAACGTGCTGAAGGCGTGGATGAACAAGAGCTTTGACGACTTTTTGGAGGACCCAAAGTTGATGGGCATGTTCGACATTTTCATCGAGACGATGAGCAAGGAGCTCAAGCAGGCCGCCGACCAGCTCAAGAAGCTCATGGAGAGGAACAAGGTAGACTCCCCCCC
>CALSCQ010000610.1:0-47785 GCA_943704525.1 Pigoraptor vietnamica
GGGGGGGGGGGGGGTCCTGTGCTGTTTGGCGGTCTCTCCCGCTTGTTTCTCATTCCCTGTGTGCAGGACGCTGGAAGCGCTCATGCTGCTCCTGGACTCTCGCGACGCGCTGACACTCCCGCAACAAAAGGCGTGGGTTCCGTCGTGTGGACAGGTACGTGCGCGTCTTGCTCGCCAGGTAATGCATTGAAGCATTGTAGTGTTGAAGGGCACCCGCGGCGCAGTTGTTGTTGGCGCGGCTGGTGTTGGAGGGTCTCGCGTGCGAGGAGCTAGGCGTGCTGGGCCTGAAGTCGAAGGACTGTGCGCGCCCACTGAAGGCCGCGTTGGTGCCCCTCGGCGCGTGCGTGGCGTCCGCCGGACTTCTTTTGAGCGGCGCGGATGACTTTGGTGGGTGTTTTTTTTTTTTTTTTTTTTTTTTTTTTTCGCGTCAGTGCAAAATCCTGTGGTTTCGCTGACACCGCCTTCCACTCGCACTGCAGTTGTGGCGGCGGGGGACCTGTCGGACATCTGCCTCCGCGAGCTCCACAGCGACTTTGCGGGCGTTCCTCAAGTGTGTACTCGCGCTTGCAGACTGGTACTTTGCGCGCGCGTCGTGCGCGTGGCTGCGATCTAATCCTCTTCTTCTGCCGCAGCTTGCCGCGGAATTGTCGCTGGTACACATTCTGGCCATCCGTTGTGCCGAGAATGCCGACGCCACGAGGATAAGGTCCGCCGCATCCCGCTATGTGCGTGAGCGCAAACTGCTGCTTACAATGGCGTGGGTTCATTCATCTTTCAGGCTCTTGCAAAGTGTGATGAACGCGTACTCGGACGCGGCGCATCGGTCGCTTGCGTGCTTTGGAGTGAGGCATCTCTTTGATGAAATGGAAGCGGAGGTGCGTTGCCGATGCCGCCTGGTATCCGATTGTAGTGCCGCGAATTAACCGTTGCGTCGCAGGCCAACCTCTGCATTGAGGCGGTGGGCGTGGGCATCGCGAAGCGGATGTACGCAGCAGCCCGGAGAGTCGCCGTCAGGCACGTCTTGCTTGCCGCCGTTCCGTTGCTTCGTGGCCGGTTGTTTTCTATTGCCCGCTCCGGGTTGCAGTGTCACACTGAATGCGAGTCCTCCTCGCAGAGCATCGCTGGCGTCCCTCGCGCCCTTCGAACTCATCGCACCCGAGGACCCCGCGGACGGTGCGCAGGCCCTTGCGGACATTGGATGCCTGGCACAGGGGCTGCGGGTGCGTCGGTCCCGTGTGTGTATGGATGTATGACCCGTCTCACACGTAGTTGCGCATTGTCAGGTCTGCGGCCGCGCTGTACATCTGCCTGGTCTGATCGAGAACCACCTCTGTGCGCTTTTGCGCGCGTCCGTTGACCATGCCATCGCAATCTTCGAAGCGGGGCCTCTCACGGGCATACTGGTGAGATTCATGGGACGTGAACCTTCCTGTTGCGGGGTGGCGTCGCTGAACGTGCGCCATTGCCCAGGACCTTCACGTGGCCCTTGACGCCAGTCGCGAGGCGCACCGCCTGCTCGGCATCGCCGCCTGCGACTTCGACGACATCGTGGATTCGGCCGATTGGGACGGCGCTGGCGGTCGCATCGCGCTGCACGCAAGTGCGGAGGTTGTCTTCGATGTGCTGCCCAACTGGGACGCGGACCTCGCACGGGGCGTGTGAGTGCCTTGCCTCCATCGCCTCTCCCTGTGGCCGGCACGGTACTGACGGCACCGCATCGCGCAGGTTCCTTCCCAGCAGCCGATCGACGCAATCGCGCATGCCAGAGCGGAAGAGATGCCCGAAGGCGAGCGCTTTCCTCCTCTTTGGTGGATCGGTACGTAATTCTATGTGCCCGCGCCCAGACGAAGTCCCGCGTGCTCACTGATGAACCGATTCACAGGACAATTTGGTCGATGCCGCGCGCGTTGTGAACCAGGCCGCACGTCTCTATTTTGGATTGGAGCACCAGCGTGCCTTGCTGGCCGTTCTTGGGGATGGTCGCATGAGAACGCTTGTGAACGACGTCGCCGAGAATGCCATGGGGGTCGTGAGTGTCTGCCTCACTGTGACTCTGTCAGTTAGTTGTGCATAGTAGCACTGTGTCGATAGCCTGCTCACCGTTCGTCTTCCGCCGCAGTTCTCGTCCTGCATTAGTCCCTTCCTTGAACGTCTTCGGATTGCATACGCCCCCATTAAGCTTCCAAGCCTCGACTACGGCCCTTCAGGTGAGCTTTTGAGCGAGCACTGTCGAGCTCGGAAGGGCCGGGTGTCAAAATGTCAGTCGGTCGTACCTGGCCGCTTACAGGTCTGGGGTAGCGTTGCTTGCGTATTATCGCGCAGGGCTTGGGTGGCTTGCGAGCTACCCAGAACTGCACGGCAAACTTGGCGAAGCTCTCAATGAGTTTGGCAATGCGTTCGCATTCGCGACGTTCATGGATATCGCGAGGGTGAGTACTCGGTATATCAGGATCCTTTGTTTTGTTTTTTTTCGGTCCTAATCGTGTGCCGTCTACTCACAGGATGTTACTCGAGGTGCTACTGCAATCGCATCTCTCCCGTTTTACCGGGGACCCTGGGAAGGTAAGGAAACTATTGCAACCATTGCAGCTTTGCGGCCCCTTATTTCTCGGCTGGCGATGTGCAGTGCTCCAAAGTGATTACGTGGACAGCTTGACGGCAAGCGAGAGCTGGCTACGTCGCGCGAAGTTGTCGGCAGCACAGCTTTACAGCAAATTCTCCACTGCGAGCTACACTTCTTGTGAAGAGGTACGTAGAGCTCACATGTAGTATTATTCCCATTCACTCCTACCAAGTAATCACTTTTTTCCCTTCCTAGGATGACAACGTGCGACCTACGCAAAGTCTCTCTGCAATGTTGGCCTCGCTGTTCTGTTCCGCGTACAGTCAGAAGCAGCAGCAACAGAGCATTCGAAGAGTTTTGCAGCGAGTGCTTCCAACAATAGGCCCGCAGTTATCAAAGGAGAATTCAATGGGAGACCTTTGGGCGGCACTTGAATTTGTCTTCCTTTCTGATGCCGCCAGCGGAAGGTGAGACTATTGTAAATCGATTGATAACACTGTTGGGATTACTAATTTATTATACGCAGAGACGTTGCGCTCACGGGCGGATTTGCGTGGTTTGGATGCCTTGTGTCGGCCACAACATCGCGACCGTCAACAATCGTTGACTCGATTCTCCATCATCAGTGTCACGCTGACACTCAAAAGGTTCGGTTGGCAACTTCCCTTTACAAAGTTGTGTATTTATTTGTTTCACACAAAATGTCGTTTTCTTCGCATTGCAGGACGAAACTCTCAAACGTTTCGCGTCTTCGGCACTCGCGTTGAAGGCATTGACGAGCAATATGCAAATTCGTGTCGTTCGCTTTCTCTCAAGTGCCCATACCGATTAAAATGTCAAGATGTCCCCTTGCATCTGTGTTATGCGTTTATATAAGTGTCAGTGTATCTAAAACTTGGTATAATTCTTGTAGATGCACGTATAATAGATACGCCAATAGTTAATTGACATACAAGTAAATGCTCCAGAATAGATACGTCACGTTGCATGGACAAACAGTTTGGAGTTGTTGAGCTCAATGCACGACCATAGTTTTATCTCTTGACAGAAGATGCAAGCTCAATGGACGACATAGCGTTGTTGAGCGCTCCCTCACACTATTATTTCATATTATAAGACGTTGACAATAATGTCGCTCGCTCACGTTATAATATATATATATATATATTAATATAAGGCCAGTATTGTTTATGAAACCGCTTGCACAGGTCAAAGTTGGACCGTTGCTTCTCGCGCACATTCTTTAGACTGAATGCCGCTTTTCTTTCTCGGAGATGGTTGTCCGCTGCTCTCAATAAGACAGGAAGTGTTCGGCGCTGTCGATTATGTCGAAACGACTCAGAGGGGAAGGTAAGGGGTTGCTGCTGATTTTGTCACTTATAGCTGGTCAGGACCGAAAGTGATCTACGGAACGATCAGAGCCATCTAGATTCACGTTGTGGTCAACCAGGTAAATAGAACACAAAAAGACTCGAACAGAAGTGCATTGTTGTTGTTCGACGTATGGTACAAAAGAACGCTGCGCGCCGCGCCACATGCTGATGAAATAACAACGCAATTCAGAACGCCTAGGAAGCGATGAGCAGCTACAATCCGCGGCACACACGAAAGGCGACGCATGCGAAACAACTTCTACTGCTTCTGGTTCGAAGTAAGCCACGTGAGGCCCTCATAGAGACCATCCCCTGATGTTGCACACGACGGCTGAACGAACCAATTCCTATCGTGGATGCGCTGCAGACCGAGCTTTTCCGTGATCTCTTGCGGCTTCATGGCTACGGAAATATAAATCATTAGACGGACGTCAACCACGAGCAACCGCGTTCAACACCGCACCTGTGTCCATGTCCTGCTTGTTCGCAAATATCAAGATGACCGCGTCCCGCATCTCCCGGTCATTCACAATCCTATGGAGCTCCTGCCGAGCTTCGTCGATGCGATCCTTGTCTGCGCTGTCGACCACGAAGATGAGGCCTTGTGTTCCGGTGTAATAGTGGCGCCACAACGGCCGAATCTTATCCTGGCCACCGACGTCCTTTTGAGAGAAATCAGGTCACAGGTTATTATTAATTCGACGAAAGAGAGAGCACGCTCTAAGACGAGTCGACCACAACAAGAAGAGTCGGGCCAGCTCAGAAGAGAGTGCAGGTCAATGGCGGGTACTCACCCATACGTTGAACTTCACGTTCTTATACGTGACGGTCTCCACGTTGAATCCCACCGTGGGAATGGTCGTCACAGACTGGCCAAGCTTCAGCTTGTACAGAATGGCTATTTTACAAGGGTCAAGAAAGACAAGGCGATTGTCGGAACAGTCACACAAGCCCACGCACGCGCAACCACAAGGCAAGACATGTAGGCGGATACTCGTTTTGCCCGCAGCGTCCAACCCAAGCATCAAAATGCGCATCTCTTTGCTTCCAAAGAGCTTCTTAAGCGCTGCCCCCATGTTTGCGACGGGCCTGCGCCAGCGAACCAGGAACGATGTGTTTTTTCGGTCGCGCGGCGGTCCGGCGATTACTACTGGGACCCGCGCGAGATATCCGCCACAGCCACGCACGCTGCCGCTCGCCTTCACACGACAGTCCACTCCACGGCCACTGGCGGACTCTGCTGCGGTGGTGCTTGGCTTTCAGTGCAACGGGGAGCGAGCAAAGAGAGTGATGGGCCCTGCCCCCACTGCTCGCAGATGGGCCAAAACACGCCACGCGATAAATTCAAATTGACACTATGGCCAATGTATGGGCCGGCGATTTATTTCGACCTGGACAGCCCTGCTGCCCCGGATGCGCCGCCTTGGCAGCCTGTCACGCCACCATATGCGTCGCGATGACTTTGCCGTGCCAAAATGGGGGCCCTCGCACGGCCGACGCATGCCCTGCTCCGTAGGGACCCGCGCACTGCCATGGGGGACCGTAAGGTCAAGTTCGTCGGCGCCGTGGGGGCGTGTGAGTCTCGCAGGGCTGTTGTGAATGAAGCGAGATGCGTCGGTCCTAATGCTTTGATTCTGTGCAGTTGCGAACTGGATGATACCGCTCGCAGTAAGTAGTCCCGCGGGGGCGCGGCGCATGGGCACTGAGTGTGCGTCTGAGATTTCATTTTGTAACTCACAATACTGCAGGCTATTGCCTCTTTTAAGGACGACCCGTCCCGCATCAACCCCGGCATGACGGGAGGTTCGTGCCCAGAGCAGTCGATTGTCATTGGTTTTCAATAGCCATGGCGCCGAATCGTGACGTTCGGACGCTCTGCCGCAGTGCTTGCCGTCTACAGCGTCTTCTTTATGCGATGGGCGCTTGCCATCCGCCCGCCCAACTACGCGCTGTTTGCGTGCCATGTGGCCAATAGCTCAGCACAGCTCATTCAGCTGGGTCGCTACACGACGTGAGTGCACCCACCTGGCGTTTGCACGGGGTTACTGGTGACGGATTGTGCAGTGTCTTATATTTATTCGCTTGTTTCGGTTGCAGCCATTCCCTCAAGGACAGCTCAAAGTCTTCATGACGACAGCGAGGGGTGCCAATGGCGTACTGTGCGTGCGGAGCATAGAGTGTGTCGGCGTGCGTCGTGCGTGCGTGTGCGTTGCGTGCGGTGCGTGCGTGCAGGCAACAAGAGGCCGAGCGGCCGTCCTTAAATACCGTCACTGTCTATTTTTAGCGCAGTGTAGGCGCGTCCATTGCCTCCCAACCGCAGCCAGCAGCAGCGCTTAATTTACGCTAATTTACCAACGCTCACTATGAAATGACTATGGACAATCCACGCGCGCGATTATTTGCGATTATTGCGCGTGATCCGTCAACAACACACGGCGTGTGCTCGCTGCCACTCACTCCCCTCCTCTCTCTCTCTCCCTCTCCTCTCTCTCTCTCGCTCCCTCTCTCTCTCTCTCCTTCCTGCTCAAGAAGCACAAGAGGTGGCCGTTGTGCAGGGCGTGCGCGCGTGTCTGCATTTGCGTTCGGTTTGTCTCTGCCAGATCCCATTCGACCTCGTTGAGAATGACCGAGTACAAGCTTGTCGTCGTCGGCGGTGGGTGCTGTCCCTGCGTCCGTGGCGCACATGGCGTACAACGGCGTCTCCGTGCGTGCGGAGAGCATTTTGTAGGGACTTTTGTAGGGACTTTGACTGGCTGTTTTCTGACGATGCGTGCTGTGCAGGCGGTGGTGTCGGCAAGTCGGCGCTCACCATCCAGCTCATTCAGAACCAGTGGGTGTCGGTTGCGCGTTGCCGGGCGTGAATGCATTGCGCTGTTGCTAATATGCGGCTGCTTTTTCCCTTTCCAGCTTCGTGGACGAGTATGACCCCACTATCGGTGCGTTACGTTCGGCGCGTTTTCGCCTGCGTCCGCGCGCGCGTTTGAACTTGCGCTCATTGCATGTTGTGCGTTTGCAGAGGACTCGTACCGGAAGCAGGTCGTCATTGACGAGGAGACGTGCCTTCTCGACATTTTGGACACGGCCGGTCAGGAGGAGTACAGGTGTGCTGCACGTTTGTTTGGTGTTTGCGGTGTGCGTCGCTGTTGCCGCCGTTCTTACGTGCCCTCTCTCTTGCAGCGCCATGCGTGACCAGTACATGCGAACTGGCGAGGGCTTCCTCTGCGTGTATGCCATCACATCCAAGGGCTCGTTTGAGGAAATCGACGTTTTCCGTGAACAGATTCTCCGCGTGAAGGACGCGGACCAAGTGCCCATGATGCGTGAGTGTCGCTGAATAACCCGCCCTCGCCGACTGCTGTGCACGGGCGCTGCATGTGGACCTTGCACAAGTGAACATGCGCGAAATGGCGCCATGGATTGAGAATGGTGTGGGCGGACCTTGCTAAGACTTCTTGTCTTTTGTGCGCCTTTGCAGTGGTCGGTAACAAGTGCGATCTCGAGGACGACCGCCACGTGTCTAAGACGGAGGGCCAGGAGAAGGCCAAGCACTTTGGCATTCCCTTTTTGGAGACGTCGGCCAAGACACGCACAAATGTCGAGGATGCCTTCTATACGCTCGTGCGGGAGATTCGCCGCTTCAAGAAGCGGAGCGCGGAGGACGCGACGCCGAAGCGGAAGAGCAAGAAGTGCAGCCTGCTGTGAGCGGACGATCTGCCCTGGGCGTGTTGCTGTGTCGTGTCTTCTGGCGCGTGCTGTGTGTGGTTCCGTGCTCCGTTGTATTGCTAATGCCTTGCGTCAATTGCAAGAACGCGCGTCTGTCTCTCGCGGCTGTGCGCGGCCGTTTTGCCCGTTGGTGCGTTCCCGGCGGATAATTAACGGCTCACATTCGTTTGAATGATTTACTCGTGTTTTTGTTGTGAAATCCGCGTAAGCCACGTTGATACGTCGATATTTTGCGCCGCCGAAGTGACGAAGAAGGGGTGAAGCTAGCGGAGCAATTCACGAGCACGAAAGTAAGAAGGCGTCGAACAGTGCCAGCATGCCAAGCATTGCGCACCTGCAGGGCCGTGGGCGTGGGGCGCTTTTCGGGCTCCTTGTGGAGGCTGCAGGAGGGGTGGCAGGTAAACCCCTGGACACTGGCGAGTGACGGAAACAGACCCACCCACCACACGGCCACAAAATCAACAAATCCCGGCGAAAACAGGCCCGCCGACAAGACGGGTGCGGGCTCGCGCACGATGCACTCAAGCAGTTCGAATGCGCTGGGCAGGCTCTCGGCCGCCTGTGCGCCGCGAGAATAGGGAAACGCGCCGGTCGCAAGCTCCACGAGCGACATGCCCGTGCTCCAAACATCAGAGCGAACCGAATGGGGCTCTCCAAGCACGCGTTCCGGCTGCGGCAAGCATTTGTCAGGCGGTGGGGTGTCGGACAGTGCGCTCGCAATTCTCAGGCGGTGGGGTTTCGGACAGTGCGCTCGCCCACTCACCGCCATGTATGCATTTGTGCCGACGAATGTCTTTGCAACCGAATCGACCAGCTGGCCACTCACTCCGAAGTCGCACAGCTTAAATTGGCCCGCGCTGTTCACAAGCATGTTCGATGGCTTCACATCTGCGCAAGCACTTTTCAGCGGCCGCACACGCACCCCGGCAGAAGGCACACCCGTACCTCGATGCACAATTTTGAGCTGCTCGTACAGATATGCGAGGCCGCGCACGACCTGCGAAGGGCCACGTGCGTCAGAGGCCTGCGCCGAACAGACAACGCGGCGCATCGCGCACCCACGGCAACGACGAGCTTTCCGAGAATTTCTTCAGGTATCGGGCCGACTGCGTGCGACACACTCTCAAGCGAGCCCACGTCCATCAGCTCCATGGCGAGGTGGAAGTGGCCCTCCCAGAAGAACGCGCCGTGAAAACCGACAATGTACGGGCAGTGGCAGCGCTCCATTATCTCCAGCTCCTTCATGATCTGCCGCTGCGCTGCCGCCGTCAGGTCGAGCTGCACCGACTGCGGGTCGCCAGCATGAGCGAACAGCCAGCCATTGCACCCAACACTCAGCACACGAACCTTCAGCGCAACAAAGCGCCCCGATGGCCTGTGCCGCGCCTTGTGCACCGTCCCGCCGTGCCCAAAGCCAATGACACCGACGACATCGAGTTCTTCACGCGACACAATCACCTGGGATTGTGTATATGGTGCATCCGAATACTCTCTGCAGCCGTGCAAGACATTTCGATCACGATGCCGAAATAGAGGCATGTCATGCCACAGTTACTCACTGCAGCGCGGGCGGCGCAGCCCCCACTTCAATCGTAAGCCCATGCGTTGCTTTCGACCGTCCGCGCGCAAGCGGCCGCAAAATTATCTCAATGCCCAGTTGCGTGTCGTGCGGGGCTCTTCGACGCAGCCATGCATACTGATGGCACGTGCGTTAGAACTGCAGGTCCAATATTGCACCCACAAAGCACTGACCAGTTCAAACATCTCCCGCAGGTCGCCGTCGTTCGCCACAGCAATGCAGTCGCCCTCATTGTCGAGATCTGCCCAGCAGGACGTCAGCGCACGAAACGCACTTCCTGCATCATTAATGCACAGCACTCACATTCGAACGAAACGGGCAGTCCCGCGAATTCTGCAAGCAGATCCTACGGAGACGGACGTCAGGCTCACTGCAACTCTGACCCCTGGTACTTGCCACACTGTCCTCACCAGCAATGCAGACAGCGTCGTGCTTGCTGGTATTTGCAGGGTCCCTACGCGCCGCCCATTCGCCACGCAATGAATGCAAATGAGAGCATTCCGCTCCATCTTGCAGCGCGGTCAGATTCAGCCAAGTTGTCTTGCAAAAAAACCGTGGTGCCAGCCGTTCACGTGATGTCACGTGATATAGCGGGTCATGGTGCTATTTTTGGCACGGCCATCACTGGCGCCGAAATAGCAGGCCGAGCGTTCAAAAGTGCGGCCGGGATCTGTTGCTGCGACCGGCAAAGCAGGGAGATCAACAATAACACGGCGGCACACGGGCACTCGTACACGCGCGCACATACACCAACCATGGACGTGTTTGTGAGGCTGCCTAATGGGCGCGTCCGCCCCTTCACTGTGCGGCCCGAGGACCGCCTATCAGCGCTGGCCGCTGTTCTCGCCGCTAACGAAGGCATCAGCGCAGACAAGGTGCGCATCTCGTACGAGGGCAAGCCACTGGACCAGGACAAGGCATTCCGGCAGTACGGCATTGTGCGCGAGACGCTCCTGCAGGCAGCCGTTGTCGAGCCGCGACTGCTTGACATTGTCATCAAGGGGTCCGATGGCCGTGCCGAAGCCTTCACCGTGCGATCATCGACAAGCCTCGCAGGCCTCATCGCCGACGTCGCCCACAGGTTCAAGGTGGACACGGTTGCAAACAGGGTCGTGCTGAGGGAACGCGTCCACAACCGCGAACTCCCAGCGACGGACAACACGCTCGACAGCTGGGGCATCGAAGCCGAGAGTGTGCTGGAGCTCGAGTTGCGCGCCAACAAGGGCAAGGCGCGGGACGCGGGGTCCAGCAACTCCGACGCAGCAGCAGTGAAGGCGCCGCCAATGGACAAGGCGCGAGAGGAGGTGGGCAGGAGATGACGTGCAAGTAGTGTTGTGCAAGTAACGTGACGCGGCGTCCCTCCAGGAAATTCTGCGCAACTTTGTGCAATCGGCAACAACTAAAAAGGTCGAGATCGTCGTTTCATTCGACACGACGGGGTCCATGTCATCGTGCCTTGCCGAGGTGCGTCTCCACAGCAGAGACGCGACTTGCACGCACCATTGGCTTACTTACGCCATTGCACACGCAGGTGCGGCGTCAAGTTGCAGAGACGGTGGCGCGTCTGTGCAGCGACATCAAGGACATACGCATTGGGATCATGGCGCATGGTGGGTGGACGTACAGCCGCGTGGAGATGCGCGCATGGCACTGACGCATGACGGGCCACGCGCAGGTGACTACTGCGACGGTAAGAATGCCCTCAGGACAATGGACCTGTCGCGCGATCAGCCGGCCATTTGCCGGTTCGTCGAGACGGTCCCCTCCACGGGCGGCGGCGATGCCCCGGAGGTGAGTGAGTGTGGCTGTCTCCGGTGGCGATGGAAAAACTCACCCGTGCTCTCACCAGTGTTACGAGCTGGTCCTGCGCCGCGCGCGCGACTTGTCGTGGACGGCCGACGCGGCCAAGGCGCTGGTTGTTATTGGCGACGCGGTGCCCCATCCGCCGTCGTACACCGACCAGAACATCGACTGGAACGAGGAGCTCGAGGCGCTCGCGGCGATGGACGTCAAGGTCTACGGCGTGCGCGCAATGAACTCGCCGGAAGCGCAGCCCTTCTACGAGGCACTCGGTGAGCGCCCCTGTTCGCCGTTGTGCCGCGCTTCAAAACGAGTTGCAAATGCCCTGACACCCCGCGAAACAGCGACGCGCACCAACGCAATCAACATCGATTTCCAGGACTTCCGCGTGATGACAGACATGTTCCTCGCCGGTGAGTTGCGCGTTCGAAGTGGCAACGCAGCAGTCGGTGCTCACTTGCCCCTGTGCAGTGTGCTACAAGGAGGCGGGGGACGCGCACTTTGAGGCCTTTGCGATGGAGGTGCAGGACCAGGGGCGCCTCGTGGGGGAGCTCGGCAACGTGCTCAACACGCTCCGCGGCGACAAAAAAGACAGCGCAGAGGCCCACAGTCCCTCCGAGGTGCGTGACGGGTCGCAGACGCGTTGGATCGGCATGCCGTATTCACCATTTACTCGCAGGCCGCGAAGCCGGCCAGGAAGCGCGCACCGCAAGTGAGCGCGCTCTGGTGGAGCCGCGACCAGGACAACGGGCACTGCGCGTACCACTACAACAAGAGCAACGACGGGTGGGACCCGTGCCCCGGCCACGGCAGCGCCGCACGGTCCGCACGCACAGCCTCGATCAAACGCACGCACACGCCCGCGGAAACGACAAAGACGGAGGTGCCCAGAGCCGCCCCCGTTGTTGTCGACACCGGCGCAGGTAGCAAGAAGCGGAGTGCGCGAAAGAGCGCCGCTCGCGCCGTCCGTCGCAGCTGCGTCGTGTCGTGAAACGGGCGCTTTGAATGAAGGGATTCCGTTCCATGCCAACGATGCATCCCCGGATGTGGGACTGCGACTCACTCTGGCGTGATTCAACAAGGAACAGGATGGCTGGCAAGGCACTTCGAGGGTCCGTTGAGCCACAGTTGAGCACAGAGAATGGCACAGGGCGCGGCCGCAGTGCCCAGCTTCCTCCGCTTCCTGTCCCCGTGGGTGGGCAACGAGATACTCTTCCGCAATGCGGTCGCGCGGCGGCTTGAGGCGTCGGTGCCCATCTTCAAGCACTTCAACAACGGTACGCACGTCAAAGCGGCATGCTGTTGCGTCTCATGTTCTCACTCGCCCATTTTCCCTTCGCTCCTGCAGTGACGAACACGGCGCCGGTGCGTTCCTGACCCCTGTTTGCTGCATGTGATCTGCTGTTGCGTGATTGTGTGCCACACGTGCTCACACAGGCTGTCCCCGGGCACCGCAGGCGTTCAAGTGGGGTGGGTACACGTCGCTAATCTCGCGCACTGCATGGTCGCTGCTTCGCGTGCTCCGTCTGACTGGGCCACTGCGCAGTGCTGTCCATCGTGCCCATCTACCAGGCCCTCATCGGCAACCCTCCCGTGGAAAAGCTCGACATCAAGCAGTCGTCGGGTGAGGGTCGCGTCCTCCGCACCCCTCCACGAAGCGTCTGTTTGCATTGGTGCTGACGTCGAGTGGCCGCAGCACTCACCTTCACTGGAGCGGTGTGGGCCTACTACGCCACGCTCATCCAGCCGCAGAACTCGGGTTCGCGGGCGCTCATGCTCTGCAACGCTGCCATGGCTTCGATTCACGGATATAACGTTTTCAGGCGCATGAGGTGAGCGTCTGCTGCAACCTATTCCGAAGCGACATGACTGCACTTGGATCCTGCCTGACGTTCGATTGCACAGGTACGATGCAAAGCAGAAGGGCGCGGAGGGCTCAAAGTGACACTGGTAAAAGTCTATTACGGGGATCCGCGCGTATGTAGGAGTATTCGCCCGTCCCATCCCCCCGAGCAAATGCGCCCGCTGCTGTCGCTTGCAAGGCCGCGCACAAAGTCGCCGTGGCGCCGGTCGTGGTAGCTGCGTGACAAGGGGAGTGAGCCAGAGGAGGGCGTCGCACCAGGTGCATGCATGAGACTCACATGTGAGTGCCGGTCGCTGCATCGGAGACGACCACTGCGCCGTCATCGCCGCACGTTGCGAAGGTCGAACCCCCGGCATCCACAATGCGGCGCACGGCGGCGCCATGGGGCTTGAGAATGGCCGCGTTTGGCTGCGAGAGGGCGCGCCTGTCCCACAGAGAGACGGCGCCCGTCGCGTGCCCTGGACAGCTGCGCGTCAGCAGCGACTCGCGACACGAATCATCACGCAACACTCACCGACAATGAGGCGATCGCCAAGGGCAGCGACTGCAGTGGGCGGCGCGTCGCCGGCATCCAGGCGCCCGGTGCATGCGGCCTGACGCGCATCCCACACGTGCACTGCTCCGTCCTGCAGTGGCCACCAGTGAGAAATCACGAGGCTGTGGAAGAGTTGTGCTGCAGCACTCACCCGACTTGCGCCAAACAGCGTCGACTGAGAGTCCCATGCCAGCCCAACCACGGCATCGCACGCGCCTACGCACAGCCCTCGTGAGCCTCATTGCAATGAATGCGCCCCACACCGTCACACCGTCACAATGCGCACCTTTCAAAGTGCGGGCGGAACGGAGCTCGCCCTCTGCGAAGGACCATAATTTGACGCTGCGCACGCGGATGGTCAGCAACAATCCGCACAACCCGGCATCCCACCCGCACTTACGCGGCATCGGCGCCTCCCGAGGCAAGGGTGTCCCCGCCAAACGCCAGAGTGAGCGCCATGTCGTCGTGCTCCGCTGCTGCCGCGGCTTCGTCGATGCGGCCGTAGGACAAGCGGAACAGCCGCACAGCACCGTCGTCGCACGCCGCCGCAGCCAGGTCAGGCGCCACCCGCGCGAGATCACCCATGCCGTGCGCAACGGCCGCGCTCGCAGTCGCACTCGACATGCTCAACGCGTCCGAGGACGCCGCTGGAAGCGCGTACAGTGTGCCGCACCATATTCTGCCAGTGAGCGCAGACGCCGCCGCGAGGACGTCGCCGTCTGCAGTCCACCCGTCAGAGACAAGACGCATCAAGTGCACAGAGAGGGAACACTTACCCGCGCCCACGGCCACCGCGTCAAAGTGCAGCCCCATTCCCGCGACAGCGCCAATCCGATGCCCCCTCCACTTTGTGCGTTTGAACTGGTTGCACGTGTGTTGATCCCGTAACGTCGAAAAACATTTCCGGCCGCTCGTGATTTTTTCGAATGTACGGAATTTTTAACAAACGCCGAGACCTTGATGAGGCAGCAACTGGCGCCTTCCTTCGCGCGGTGTCCTGCGCCGCACGCGCGTGCGTGCCGCTGCTATGGGAACCTTTGTGCGGGCGTTTGCCCTCCGCCTGAACACGCGCATCGAGCCGCGCCTCGTGGCCGTCGGTCGCTTTGACGGCGTCCACGACTCGCTCGCCGTGGGAACGCGGGGAGGGCGCGTCGTCGTGCACAGCCCGCACGCGCGCTCCAGCACAGCGACCGGTGCGCTGCCGAGCGCCGTGGAGGGCATCGACGGTCCCTCGCGCCCCATCGCCGACGAGCTCTCGTTTCTCAATTTCAACTGCGAGCTAACGGCGCTTGCGGCAGGTGTGTGGCGGCGCCAGGCAGATTGTCGTGGCCAGCACACAGTGACACGCTGCACTGCACCCCCAGGTCGCCTGGGCAGTGATCGGCGCGATCTTCTCTTTGTCGGCTCTCCCGCCCACCTGCAGGCGCACGCTGTGGCGGACAACGCCGACGTCTTTTACAAGGTGGGACGGACGCCAGACAGGTCGTCGTGTTGCTGCGCAGCTCACTGGGCGCTTGCAGGATGTGCCGGACGGCGTGAATGCGCTGGCCGTGGGCCCCGCCGGTTCGTGCGAGGACCCGCTTGTGTTTGCCGGCGGGAACTGCTCCATACAGGTGTGTGCGCGCCGCGGCAACGCCCATCTCCCTGCACTGCTCACTGACGACGCTGTTTGGCCAGGGTTTCGACGCGGACGGCAACGATCGCTTCTGGACAGTCACCGGCGACAATGTGTCTGCCCTGGCGCTTTGCGATGTGGACGGCGACGGCCGCAGCGAGCTCCTCGTGGGCTCGGACGACTTCGACATTAGAACATACCGCGACGACGAGGTGCATATGTAGTCCTGGATCTGGCAATGTGTGGGAGACTGTTTGTTGTGAGTGTGTGCGTGTGCGTATATGTGTGTGTGTGTGTGTGTTCGCGTGGATGGAGGGTTGTTGACCCCATGTGTGTCGCCAGGTCATTGCTGAGATGGCCGAGTCGGACCGTGTGGTGGCCCTCTGTCGCTTGTTCGGCGGGCACTACGCTTTTGGCACGGCGGGCGGCACAGTTGGCGTCTACGGGCCCGGCGGGACGCGCCTTTGGCGGACGCGCGAGCAGGCAGTGCCCGTGGGTCTCTGTGCGTACGATATCGACCCCGATGGATCTCCAGAGGTAGTCGTGGGTGGGTGTCCAGCTTACACGCACTGGCGCACACTCACTGACGCGCATGCTCAGAGTGTATTTCTCCCTCGTGCGCTTAATCTTCTGTCCTTTGCTTTGCCTTGCGCATCAGGGTGGTCCAACGGCGTTGTCGAGATAAGGAGCGAGCGCACGGGAGACGTCGTGTTTCGTGACGAGCTCGGTTCGCCTGTGGCTGGCGTTGCTCGCGCGGACTACCGCCGCAGCGGGCGGCGCGAGATTGTCGTGTGCTCTGTCGACGGCGAGGGTGGGTGGAATCAGAGCTGCGATTCCGTGTGCATGGAAGCAAGGCCTCACGTGTTGGTAAAATTGCCGCAGTGCGTGGCTACATGCCCGCGAGCGAGAAACGCCGCTCGCTCCCCCCGCCGCCGCCGGGGCGCCCAGTGGCCATCGCACAGCCGACGAAGGAGGCCGCGGAGGAAAGGCAGATTGCAGAGCTCATCGCGCAGAAGGAGGTGGGCATGTGCTGTCAGTGCCCGTGTGGCCATTCTTGTTGACTGGCGCGCGTTGCAGGCTTTGGCGCGCGAGCTCACCACCCTTCGCGCTGCGGGCGGCGCCCACGGCGCGGAAGGCGAAGGGCCGGCGGCGGTGGCGGTCGATGGGGACCACGCCGCGATTCCAGAGGACGCGCATGTCTCTGTATCGTTTGACGCCGTTCCAGGCGACGACCGTGATGCTGCGCACGTGCTCATGTCGGTCTCTGCGAATGGCGGAGCCCTTGTGCGCGCCGTAGTCGTCTTTGCCGACCGCGCCTTCCCTGGAGGCGCGTTTGTTGCGTGAGTAATCGTTCACGAACGCCGCATTCGTTCCACATAGACACCCCGCTGACGCTGAGACCGCCCAACAGGCACTCGCAACCGAGCGGTGCCGGCGAGTCACTGCTGGCGCCGCTGCGGTTTGCGCGGGATGCCCCGGATGAGCTCGACATTCGCGTCATCGTTGGCACAAAGTCCGGGTGGGTGGCGGAAGCTTCGTTCGAGCCCTTCTTTGTGCGGCTTTGTGTCCTAACGCATCAACGTTGCAGGCGCCACTGCCGCGTGTTCGATCTCGTTGAGCGCTTGCCAAAGTTTGCGCTCTTCGCTTCGTGTGCAGCCCGCACGAGGGACGGCGCACACGCGTCATCGCATGCGCAAGCATCCTCCACAGCAGCCGCGGGGTCCGTCGCCGCGCTCGGCCGCAGCGGCAGTAGTGGGGTTCTCGTCGGCAGCGGCGCAGGCTCGTTTGCACAGGATGGCCGGCCGGCTCTCGGACGCGGCGGCTCTTCGAGTGCGCTGGGTGGGGGTGCGCTGGCCCTTGCGCGCGTCCCGGAGGGGCAGACGCCGAAGGAACCGCAGTCGTATGTCGTGTTGAAAATCTCGGAGCGGCCGAGCAAGGTGTGTGCATCTTTTGAGTGCGAGTGATGCCCCGGTTGCGTGACTGCCACTCGTCTCATGGCGCTTGACGTGTTCGCAGGTGGCGGCGTTCGTCGCGCGCAATTTCATGGGCGGTGAGACGCTCGAGTTGGCGGACGGCCAGCCCCTCGCTGTATCACTCGTGCATCTACGCGACAACGAGCCCATTTCGTTTGCAATGCCCGCGGGCGGTGGCGAGGTGCGTATTCGCTACTCCTGTGGTCAGGGGATTGAGGTGCATCGGCTGATGCGGTGCTTTGATCCCTGCAGCTGACCCTCCGCACGGACAACATGGACCTCGCCGGCGACATCATACAGGCGCTGGTCGCCGATTTGGGCATCGATGACGCGCCCTCCGTGGCCGAGTTCCCGGCCGAAATGGACCGCCTGCGCGAGCTGCTTGCCGCGGTTGACGAGCATAATGCGTTTCGGCAGCGGCTGTTCACTGGCGTCGCCGACGTGTCCAACCTCGTGCGGGCTCTTCTGCTGCGCGCTGAGGATGCGCGTTGCATCGGGAAAACGTGCGTGCGCAAGTGCAATTGCTGTCACATGCTCACGCTTCTTATGCACAGAATCGTAATGCGCTCAAATGCGTCTTATTCGCAGCGAGACCATGAAGGGGGCATACGCGCAGCTGCACCGCGTCAACGCCGACCTCCTCGCGGAGCACGCCAAGCGCCTGACAAACCGCAACGACCTGCTCGACGCCCTCCGAGACGTCAACAAGAGCATTCAGCGAGCGGCGCGTCTACGCGGTGAGTAAGGCCTGCGCATCTGCCATCACTCGCGCGCATCTCACACGCACACAACATCTGTCGCAGCTGGCAAGCCGCAGGCGCAGATGGTTGCCGCGTGCCGTGCCGCCCTCAAGCAGAACAGCACCGCGGCGCTGCTAAAAATCATGCGGACAGGGCAGTGAGCCAACACCTATCCGCCACTGCGGGGACTGGCGCCACTCACGGGCCTTGCGGAGGTGCCTTGGAGCCGCGCGCCTGCATTGCGTGTGCACACACGGGCGTTAGCTGCTGCGCGACACAGCCTGCTGCATGCGCACTGCAGCACCTTCTTTGGCCGCGGATCCCTGGGCTTGCGTGGAGGGGCGTCTGTGCTCTCGCCCCCCTCGCGCGACGGACCACCGCCGCGCTTTCCGCGCGAACTTCCCGGCGGCCGCCCCGCGCCCTTTGCCGGCGCCGGAGAGGCTTCGCCCTTCTTTCCTCGCCGCGGGGGCTTGGGACCCTTGGATGGCCGCCCCTTGTGCTGCTTGCGCGCCCACAGGTACTCGAGCAGCGGGGTGGTCGTCGGCCGCTCACCGGGCGCAAGCGCGGCGTCGATACCGTCCGCGGTGCGTGGAGGCGCTGCGGGAGGGTTCGCCAGCTGCTCCAGGAACGCGGCATAGTCGGCACCTGCACCCCACTCGCGCTCAGTACGATGTCATTGAATGAAGGCCGAGAGTGCACGCAGCAGTGTAACACAGCGAGGAAATGCTGCGCACTCACTCCGCTCAATTGTCCCCTGTCGCTGGTCGACGCGGCGCTTGCGGGGGATCTTCTGGAACGGCGCGTACTCGACCAGCGCGCGGTGCTCCGTGCCTGCGAAGCCACGTGCCTCAGCAGGCGTCTACTAAACGCGACAGGAAGATCCCCACACTGACCCTTCGAGTCCCTGAAAATGTGGTTGTTCATGGCCGACCCGAACTTGACCAGCGCCTCGTGCGTCTTGAAGTTGATGTAGGCGCGCGCGAACGCATGCGGGCCCAGCCTGCGACAACAGCAGCACGTCAGAAGCAGTACACTGCGTGCTTTGCGTGAGCGCCAATGACTCACTTCAAATCGCCGGGCTCGAAATAGAAGTGATCGTACTCTCCCGCAGAAACGCCGTCGACAAGCTCGCGCAACACGGCCTCGGGCAGCGCCGGCGGCAGGTGTCGCACCACTGCGCGCGTGGGCACACGGGGCGCGCGCGAGGGTCCTGCACCCGCCCGACGCCCTCCGCGACTGCCCGCGCCACTCGCGCCGCGGCCGCGCGACGGCGACATGGGCACTGCGGCGCCCTCCCCTCCCGCGCCGCCGCCGCCAGCACCCGCGTCGCTTTGCGCGGGGCCATCAGCAGGACGCGCCCCACGACCACGACCCCGGCCACGGCCGCGCCCACCCCGTCCACGCGGCGCAGGGGCCTCCATGGCGACGATTGACGATGGGTCACTGGCCCACTGCAAACACTTGGCGAGACGAACTGACGGTGAGCCTAAGGGGATTAACCAGCAGCCCGTCATCCGTGTGCGAGTCAACAACTGAGAAGGCAATGTGGGCTTGCAATCCGCACCCGAGTCCCATGGCAACGGTCGCTTCGGTCGACGGCGATGGGCTGCGGCGTGTGGCGCCGTACTACGACACCCTCTGCGTGTTCGCCAAGGGCCGCTGGGTCGGGGCGGGGCTGGTCGATGCGCTGTCGAGCGAATTTCCGCGCGACTCGCGTGCCTACTATGTGCGTAACACCATGTACGCGTGCATGGTGTGTGTACTATAAGACTCTGGAAGTAATCAGCTGTGCTTTATGTGCTGTGCTCTTACCCGCGACCGCCGCAGGAGTGGGCCGTGCGCGTCGGGCGCGTAACAGTGGACGGTCAACGCGTCAACGACGGGCATGTGCTTGCACACGGGGAGCGCATCGAGCATGTCGTGCACCGCCATGAGCCCCCCGTGAGCGCAGAGCCCATTGAGGTTCTGGCGGAGACAAGCGACTTTGTGGTGATTAACAAGCCGTCGTCGGTGCCGGTGGGTGCGACTGCCTGCGGCAAGATTGTGGGTCGCAGTCACTGTTCAGACGACAGTGGGCAGCAGCGCTTGGGAGTGGTGGGAGTTTTCGTCGTGTGCGGCAGCAGTGAAGAATGGGTTGCACTGCCGGTCGATTGACAGGTGTGTGCGGCAGGTTCACCCTTGCGGACAGTTTCGCATCAACACAGTCCTCGGCATCCTCGCCACGCAGCATCCCGAATATGCTGAACTCAAGAGTGCGTGGTGCGCGCGGGGGGGGGGAAAGGGGATGGGATGGGGTGTGCGAGTGAGGAGGTTGATGTGGAGATGTCTGGTGCCCTGTCTGATCGGCCTAGCTGACACTCGAGCAGCCGTGCATCGGCTCGATCGCTTGACGGGCGGGATTCTCTTGTTGGCGCGGAACGTGGATGCCGCACGCCGCTTTGAGCGCAACATGCAAATGGGACTCATCGGCAAGGAGTATGTGTGCCGCGTGGTCGGCGTCTTCCCTGGCGGCAATGGGTAGGTGTGTTTTGATACTGTGCTCTGCCAATGGACTGCGCTGAGTCTCGTGCGCAGGGAGGCTGTTGAATGCCGCGAGCCCATTGCGGAGGGTTGGGCGACGCACCAGCGCTGCCGAATCGACGCTGCGGGGCGTGAGGCGCGCACCACATTCGAGCGCATTGCCACCGACGGCGTCCACAGCATTGTCCGGTGTAAGTGACTTGACATCCTCCCGCGACGACGGCTGTTTAGGCCGCATGCTGCGAGCTGCTGCATGGTGCCCTGCTCAGCATCGGCCGCTTTGCTGCAGGCACCCCGCACACCGGTCGCATGCACCAGATCCGTATTCACCTCGAGCACCTCGGTACGTTGCATTCGGCACGCACACCCATACTGTACGTTGCATTCGGCACGCACACCCATACTGTACGTTGCATTCGGCACGCACACCCATACTGTACGTTGTTGACCCGATCACCACCCAACGCAGGATTTCCCATTGCGAATGACCCCGTGTACGGCCGCCCGGGGGCGACGCGCGAGTTTGTGCAGAAGGTCGTGGACTGGCCGCCCGCGCCGCCGTTTCCCGACAACGGCGACTACCGGTCGGTCCCTGATCCCATGTGCCGCGAGTGCCACACGCTGCGACCAAAGCCCACAGAGTACCTGTGGCTGCATGCCGTGCGCTATTGGGGACCGGGCTTTGCGTTTGAGTGCGGAATGCCGCCATGGTGCTTGAACCTGGAGCAGCAAAACCGTTGTGCCCCAGAGAGCGTCCCTGCCCCGGACACCTCTGGGCCGTCCTGACAATCTCCGGATATTTTTGGATCTCAAAAAAAAAAAAAAAAAAAATTCTTGAGCAGGCCTGCTCCTCGATCATACCGAGCAGTTGACAATCAATCAAAAAACTGGTCCAAAAGACGCTTTCACGCCACACCACCATGCCTCCGCACAAACGCAAGGCCACGGACGAGCCTGTCGGCGCTCAAGTGCGCGCTCGCAAGCCACGCGCTCGTGAGTGGAATGTTGTCACTGATTGAAATTCTCGCTTCGAGCCGAAGTTAATCTTCAGTTTCGGCCCTGTCGTCAACTATTTTTGCCCCTTGTATTTTAGCTGCAGGCAGCGCGGATAGTGTAATCCTTCAAGCGTTGGGCGAGCTCAGCAGGAAATTCGACAAGAAATTCGACGAGCTCAAAAAAGAGAACGTTGAGCTTCGAGAGATTGTCATGCGCTGCGCTGAGTTGGTTGCGAGGCTCGGTGCGGGCCGAAGGGTGTTCTTCGCATGCCTATTCAAGGCAAACAGGTATGTTGTCGACTGACTCTCGCGGCAGTCCACAGTGTCGCTGAGCAGTATCAGCGCCGACGACTTGCAAGACCTTGTGGCGGGTTTGGGCCTCCGCACTTCGCAAGCCGCACGCGTGGACTGTGGGCTCAGCAGCGCAGTGGTGCAAACATTTTGCGCCGGGCATCCGCGGATCAACTTTCAGAAGGCGTTCAGGTGGCGTCCTTCGGTCGAACACATTGCAAAACACAAGGAACTGTACGCCGAGTTCCTCCAAACGCGCTTAACCGTGCAGGATCTCAGCGTGGTCGACATTTCCGCATCGCGGCGCGCATTCCAAGTGAGGTGTCGCGGTAAAACATACGCTGGCACGTTGGACGTGGCGATCTGCAAGAGCGGCCCCCTCGTCACCAGCGGCGCCAACAAAGCGCTTCAGTCGCTGCTCGTTGCCGTAGAGCTGAAGAAGGGCGCTGCCGAAACGACCGACCGCAACCAGGCGATTGCCGAGCTCCTCGTCTGCTCCGTCCTGCTGCAGCGGCGCATCGTCGTGGTTCTGTCAGACCTACGCGACTACTTTGAATTCTACTGGCTCGAGTCCGCGCCAGGGGTGGCCTCAAGGAACGCGGTGCGCGGCGCCGTAATCAAGAACATGACGATCGCGGATCCTGCGACGGCGTTCTGTGCACTCAACAGGATCTGCGAGGCGTTGCGTGATAATGCACTCGAGAGCGATGCGGCCCCGTCGATTGTGGGCGTCGCGACGAAGCCCATCAAGCCCGTTGTGTTGGAGACGCACCTGGAGGCCGTTCCGACCGTCCAGTGCGACGTGGCGGATCTCGGGACGCTCATGGACGGGTTGGACGAGGATGAGGCATCCGAATTGCGCAAACTACTGGCCGCGCAGCTGATCGCGCGGATGCCGTGGGCGGACGACATCGAGCCCGCTGGCCCACGTGTGCCGCCCGTTGGCCTAGCGCCCCTCACGCCGCACTTTCTGTCGTACATCAGGTGAATGAAGGAACGTGTGGCAAAAGGGACTTTGTACGAAGTGACAGCAGAGAGTTGTCAAACACCTGGCCGAGAAGTCGGGTGAGGGTCGACCGCTTCAGGGCGTTTTTCTTCGGCGTTTCACCGACATTCACGCAACTGAAGCTCAGTTTAATTCAAGAGACAGGAGCGCCGAACAAAGTTCTGTTGTGTATTTTTAGTTGCGCGTGTGTTGTGCTTTGGCAACGGCGAGCGCCGCCCGGCCGAGCCCATGCTGGCACCAACGTCCCAGAGGGCAGCACGCGTGCGGCCGGCAGTTGGTACGCGTCGCTGCCGAACAGTTGGATTGAATTGGCGCCACTGGGACGGGAGCGACGGTTCTACGCTTGGTTGAGGCACATGACAAGCTGCATGCCAACCATGCGCGGCCAAATCGCGATCGTAGTGAAAATGGTAACACCTGTTACAAGATCGTTTTGGGAAACTTTAAAGACTCGGCGGCCTTGGACTGAGGCATAGCAAGTCACCACACAAGCCATGGCTGCTCTCACGGGACCGCTCGTGTCGCCCGCGTGGCTGATGCGGCGCATGAGGACGGCTGGACGCGGGCTCAGGGTGCGTTCGTGTGAAGTTTCTGGAGCGCCAGTCCTTGTCTTGACAGCAATCGTTCAACCGTCATCCCTCGCTGGCAGGTGCTCAATGCGACGTGGTACATGCCGGCAGCGAAGCGGGAGCCGAAGAAGGACCACCTCAAGAAGAATATCCGCGCCGCTGCTGTTGGCTGCATGAGTGACCACAGTTGCGCGAGCGCCCCTTGACCAACACACGGGTCCCAGGGTCGCTTTTCTTCGACATTGACGGCATCGCCGACAGGAGCACCACGCTCCCGCACATGCTGCCCTCCCCCGCAGCCTTCGCAGACGCCGTGGGCCGCGGGCTTGGCGTCGGAAGCGACGACGACGTTGTTGTGTATGATGACCACGGCATCTTTTCCGCCCCTCGTGTGTGGTGGACTTTCAAGGCACGTCATGGTGCGACCTTTTTTTGAGCGATCTCTTCTGATCCGTGCTTGCCCCCGTGCCGCACAGGTCTTTGGGCACGACCGCGTGGCTGTGCTGGAGGGCGGCCTCCCAAAGTGGGTCGCCGAGGGACTCCCGACCGAAGAAGGCCCCGTGGCACCCGTCAAGGTGAGAGAGGCAGTGGGCGCGCTGCGTGGCTGCTTGAGGCATTGTGTCGCAGCTCTCTAACAGCATTGCTGCCGTTGTGTCCCAGCCTGCGGTGTTCAGAGCGAACTTCCGACCGGAGATGGTGCGCTCCATGCAGGACGTGCGAGGCCTACTCTCGTCCCGCGCAGCGCAGATCATGGACGCACGGCCCCGGGAACGGTTCACCGGCGAACAGCCCGAGCCGCGAGCAGGTGCGTGGCGTGCTCTCCGCGCATGTGCTGCGTGGACGCTTGTTGACGGGCGAGTGCAGGGCTCTCCAGCGGCCACTACCCCGGCAGCAGGAGCGTGCCCTTTGGCGCCGTGCTGACACCGGACAAGTCGGCCTATCTCCCGCCGTCAGAACTCGCGCGTGTCTTCAGGAACGAAGGTGGGGGCAAATGTGCAATGCACTCGCGGTGGGAAGGGATGATGCCCACGAAAACTGCGACTGACGCTGTGCATGCGCCCGTGCACTTTGACTTGACGCAGGCGTGGACCTCGGTCGCCCCATTGTCGCAGCGTGCGGCTCTGGCATCACGGCGTGCGTCATCGGCCTCGCTGCGGAGCTCGCAGGCGCGAAGAATGTGGCCGTGTACGATGTATGTAGTGGCCACAATGTGTGGTCGTGAGCTTATGCGTGTGCGAGTGCCTTTGCCGCTTGACTGACACCAGCCGCTTGCCGCCTTGCCAGGGGTCTTGGACCGAGTGGGCGTCGCATCCGGACAATCCCATCGAGAAGGGGCCGTGAGCAGCCGCGCCGCACAAGACACACCGCGTGTAACATACATAACACGTTGCATTGCATCAGGACAACAGTGGTACAATGCCGCGCGCCTCGACAACACCGTCGGGCGCTTCGTAGTAGCGCTTCGCAATGGCGTTTGCGCGTAACCTGTCCGAGAGCGTCGTGCGCAAGGGCACAATGAGCTTTTCCGCCATGTCGCACACAGCGTGCGTGAATGTGCTGCCGTTGAGCAGCGCAGTGAACGATTCCGAGGGAAGCTCCGTGTCGTGCGGGCTGTGCGGGGGGGGGGGGGGGGGGGGGAATCAGCGCGAGACCCACGCACCACATTGCATGCACGCACAATGCCACTCGAGCACCCACAGCCACGCAACGCAACATGCACGCAGAATGCCCAGACCCACTCGAGCGCACGCTCATACAGCTCCCGTTCCTCAGCGAGCAGCATGGACGGCAGCGTGTGAATTTCGTCCGAGCGCGCGCATGTGACGCCAGTTGGCACTATCCGAAGGGGCACGTTCACGGACTGATGACTGCAATGCGATAGTCAGTGGCAACTCTCTCTCCTGCCGCACATCGCACACGCCATGCACGCACATTCCGTCGACAAGGCACGACTGGAAGCACGTGACGTCCAGGCGACTGGACTGGGGTGGCCGCGAAGTATCCTGCGACGGGCATTCACACAGAGGACAAAGCGCCGTAAAAAAGGAGCCCTCGATGTGGACAGGAATCCGCACTCCGCCCACCTGCTTTTTTTCCCCGCTGAAGCAAGCGAATATAAGACCCACAAAACATTCGTCCAGCGATTGGCTCTGATACTGCGTGCGAACATCTGCGCCTCGCACAGGATCGCAGGTCAGGACAACCCAGGTCGCTGCCACTTGGAGAGGGCAGCCCCCTGCTTGCAGCACGCGGACAGTGCGCCTGTCACACGGCAGAACGGACACTCACCGACGTGCGAGGGCCCGGCAGTAATGTGCGGGTGCGAGTGGTACCAACCAATCACGCGCAGGTGCCGCCCAGACACCGCAGACTTTGTCTAGAATGGGCGAAGTGAGCGAGTGCTGCCATGCCAACATCCAACCGAGCATGCAAACGAAAGCGAACCTCCGCCCTTGTTGTTGCCTGCACGAGCTGCTCGGGTGACATCTCCACGCGATCAGGCCGCCGGTCCTGACGCTGCATCACGATAATGTCCACAACGGTCGCCACGCCATCCACCTGTCGAGTCATTTCGCGCCAATCAGTCAGTTACAAGAGCGCTTTTTGAGCAGCGGCGCAACTGGCTGTGGATGCCCACCGTCTCGCCAACAAGCAGCCCCATGACCTCCTCGCTCTCGGTTGAGTGCGCATGTGCATAGCACAGGGAGAGCACGTCGGAAGGAAGGTCCACGCGTCGCAGCATTCTCAAACAGCTCGGCTGGAACGGCGTCCTGCATTGCACCAAATCTGTTATCGCGTCGTTCGTCATCATCACATGACATCACGTGATGTGGCGGGAACAACTGCGCGCTTGGCGGACACTTTGGGTGTCAAGCGCACCATGAAAAAGCGCCGCTGTGCACAACAGCGCACTTGTTTTTCGGAGAGGCGCAGTGTTGGGGACGGGGCTGTTTGTCGCCGTGGGCGAGTGTCGCGGAAAATGCCGCAAGCAAACACGTCGTGGAAGAGCTTCTTGCTTGGCGGGGAGCGTTTTGTTATGGGCAGTCACGGTGCGTGTTTGGGCCTTCTTACGCAGTCACTCGTGTCTTGCTGTTTCCTTTTGTTTGCATTCTGCAGTTTCTATCTTCTTCGTCTAATGTTTGTGCCTGTCTGTCGCCTGTGCGGTGTCTCTGTTTGTGCCATCCATGTGCTCACTCCGCGGCTGACACTGCCCGCTGATGGCCCACAGTCCTCGTACGGCCGGATGGTAGCGGGCCGGACTACATTGCTGTGGTGGAGCACATTCGAACGGACGCGAAGGAAGAGATTCTTCTCGACGTGCGCTGGTATTATCGGCCGGAGGTGCGCAACTGTTACTCGCAATCTCGGCTTGGAAAGCGGTGTGTAATGTTGAGTGTCCCGCAGGAGACGGCACCAGGGCGACAGCCGTACCAGGGCGACGACGAGGTGCTGGAGAGCGACCACTCGGACACCATTCACGTGAGCTCGGTCAACTCGCGTTGCCATGTGCTCACTCTCGACGAGTACCAGGAACGGCAGGTGAGGCAGCCGCCTGTGTCGCCACGTGCAGTCGCGATTCACGCCAGCCCTGTTAGGTGTCCTATTCCCTCCGCTGACAACCCGTTGCGCAATCCGACAGAATTCGCCGAAGCGTCAGGAGCCCGACTTCCCCACGTTTTTCTGCCGGTCAAAGTACTTTCACCAGAAGAAGACGGTGGAGGTGGGCACACGCGGATCCCCCCGTTCCTTTTCGCTGTGTATTGATCAACTACGCCCGTGCGTTGTCCCGTAGCCCAAAAAGCTTCCGACGGTGTGCACGTGCGAGCAGCCGGAGAACCCCGACATCCAGATGGTGTGCTGCGACTCGTGCGACAAATGGTTCCACACATCGTGCGTCGGTCTCACATCGAGCAAGCTGAAGGTGCGTGTCACGCACTGTTGTCGTCGGGAAGGAGAGGGGAGGCACTAATCCGTCATCTCCGCGCAGACTCTCAAAGAGTACCTCTGCGCGCGCTGCGATCCCAGCGCCGCCTCTCACGCCAAGGAAGAGGTCAAGACTGAGGCCGCCGATGACAAGGCCTCCCGCAAGCGCAAACGCTGAGTGACGGCGAAGCCCTTGTCCTCCGAGATCCCGTTAGCCGCGATGTGTCGCGGTTCGCTGTGCGCCGCTCGTGTGTCGATTGCAAACAAAACAAACGCCAAAACCGGTCTCGTCTGGAGAGTGTGGATGTCCCTGTGCGGCTTGTCAGCGCGTTCGCTGCGGTTGCCACCGGCGGAGCACTACCTCGCACACAGACATCGACGCGACGCAGTTGGGGTTCGCCAGCGCTTCATCCGCAATCGACGGCACGATGACGTGTGCGATGAGAACATCCTATAGAGGCGATAGTGAGTGCGCGCCAATTCAGATACCGCGCGCGGGAAGGGCTGCAATTGCGGTGGCTACCTTGGCAATCTGCTCCCCCACGCGGTTCGCGTTGCCGAGTGCCTGCCACGACAGGTGCACCAAAGACCCGTCGCCACCGCCGCGCGCATGGCCCGACTGATCCACGGGACGCACAATGACACCGTAGCTGCGAGCACAACTGCGAGTCAGGAACGTATGACAAGCACCTCGCAGCTGTATATCCCCACCCACCTCGAGTGGCAGAAGTCAGGGCCCTTGTCGTACAACACTGCGGCGCACTCGCGCGTCAACAAAAACCACAGGACACGAAGTGATGTCGGATCGGTACATCTACGACGAGAGAAGAGAGCTGGACTGCCATTGAAACACTCACCAAAGTCGACGCCAAACTTGATTCCCGACCGCGGCACCCACCCTTTGGTGCGAAAGTGGTGGTACGCCGCGTATGTGAACGGAAACGACGGCCGCGCAGCGAGAAACACCGCCCACAGTTCCTCGGTAGTCATGGCCTGTTTGCGCACACGAGTCACTCTCAAGTGACACATTTCGCATGCCAACGCACAAAGACATACCCTTTCCAACCCCGCGCCCCGCACGCGCAGGCAGCCGAGCCAGTGGGCGAGAAAGAAGGCCTCTTCTGCGAACAGCTGCAGAACCTCGCCGCACGGCACATGCCCCGCAGGTAACAGCGACAGCCCCGGCGCACTAAAGGAGGGCGCGGTCGCCGACGTCTCGCCCGCCGGTTGTGCATCTGCGCGTACCCGCTTGCTGCTCGCCCGCGCCTGGCGTTGGCTTTTCCTGTCTGCGCGGACTGTTCACGCCGTTCAGCACAACGTTGAAACAGAGGGCGTTGCGAGCGCACACGCACATTTTGGAACAAAGGGCATGGCAAGGGCAGCACTCACCGGCCTTGTGCGTCTCACCCTCGGCGGAAGCGTGCACAGGCCTGCTGCGGGAGAGTGTGCCCTTCCCAAAGCAGCCCTGCGCCACTCGAAGTCACAACCACGCGCCCTCAACGTGACGGGGCACAAGATCCCCACAGTAACGCGCACAATGGCAACGCACCTCTGCGAACAGGCGCGCCGCGGACTCCTTGTGTGACACGATCACCGCCTGCCCGCAGAGGACGCCGTCGCACTGCCACCACGCGCCGCGCTCCTGCGAGCCAAGTGGATTCCTTAGCACGAATTGGCGTGGAGTCTTAATGATAACATCCCACCTCAACGGGCACCGGGAGCGCACGCGGCGTGGGAATGGCGCGTGCCCCGCGCTTTGCTTGCGGTGACGCAAGTGCGTCTTCCGCCATGTTCAGCGGCAGGCGTGATTGTGTGTGGATGTCTTGATGTTGCATTGTGCCGCTGATAGTCTTGATGTTGGCTTGTGCATGATAATCCACTTGGCGACAGAAAATTTCAGAGCGTGACCTTGAGAATGGGCTTCGAAAATCTCTTCTCCAACAGAGCGTGAAAGCGCCGCGACTCCTACGAGACACAATGCTCCTGGCACACAATGCTCCTAGCTATTGAGAATGTGCTGTTTGGGAAGTGATTTGACGCGCTGCAGCTTTGCAATCCATACACTCTGTACACTCGCACGCACACAGCACGCCGCCGGTCACTGGTGGCCCTCGTAGAACCGCGTGAGAAAGTCCTTGCGGTGCGGCGGCGTAAGCACGAGGCCCGACTCTTCGTTGAAGTAGCGCATGATGTGCGTCCTCTGCTTCCAAATCATGTGGGTCTCCTGGAGCTCCTGCGGTGGCCAGCCAAGCGCGACTCAGTATGCGCTCGCGACGTCATGAGATGCACGAAAGGCCACGCCAGCCTACACATAAGTGCAAAATACAGCAACCCGAATCATATACGCACTCGCGCCACACAGCCACCGTAAGCCATAAGAGCCAGAGAGAGCACCAACACGAATCATACGCACTCGCGCCACAGCCACCGTAAGCCATAAGCCAAAAGCACGCACACAGCCACTGCAATGCGCACACGCAGTTACATATACACACAACAACAACACAAGACACATGCGCATAGAACCGCGACACGCACGAACGGGCACAGGGCACGACGCATGGCCAAAGACATGCCTGCTTGCCCTTGAAAACCAGGAGGTCGATGACGCGGACGTCTTTAATCTCGGCATGCTTGAGAAACTGCGACCGAATTTTGTTGCGAAGCTCCCGCAGCGGCATGTCGAGAGCGTAGTTCTCGAGCGCATGCGGTGCCTGCAGTGACAGAGCAAGAGTGGTTGGAACAGTGGCTATTCCAACGCAGCTCCAGTCTGAAGGCCATACTCCGAAGCCGCAAGTACATATCCCTCCCGGCGCCCACAGTCACACCCTTGCTCTTCTCGCACAACGCATGGTTCTCGTTCTATTCGCCTGACGCATGCCTGCAACGAAATTGCGGGCCCAGGAGCAGCACATCGCACACGCACCTCCCGGAGCCACGCACGGTACAGGTTGAGCACCCGCCGCCGCGCCTCGTCCGCGGACGACGAGCTCAACTGTGCGCGCACCACGCTCATTTTCAAACGCCAGCGGACGGCGGCGTCAGAATTCTTGGGCTTGCGGCGATCGCTTTCCGTTTGTTGCTCCGAAGAGACTTGTATGAGCAATGGACGATGGGTGAAAATCGTGACGTATGTGTGATGCATGAAGCAGCTGGGTGGCTGTTGAATTGGACTTGGTTGCAAAAAGGCATCGAAATGGCACCCTGTCCAATTCAGGGCCGGTCACATAGCCACTCGCACTGAGCATCAGCTGTTCGCTTGTTCTGTAGAGCAGAGCATCAAGTTCCCGCAAGGCATTCCGAAGGGCGTCTGCTGTCTGTCGCAAGCATGGCGGACGGGGCAGCGCAGGTGGTGAACGCGGTCGAACAGCCGCTCGATCTCATACGGCTCAGCCTCGACGAGCGCATCTATGTCAAGCTGCGCGCCGACCGTGAGCTCAGGGGACGGCTGCACGTGAGTAGACTTATTACCTCTGTTCGCTTTGTTGCGACAGGCTGCGCTCGTCCGTTTTAGTTGAATGCGGGTGTTTCTTCTGTGTGCGTGCTGGTTGTGTGGCAGTTCTCGCTGGTTGGGTCGTGGAGTGTGGTCCTTTTCTGGTTGTGTCTATGCATTGTGTGGTTCTGCTGGTTGTGTGTGTGTGTGTGTGTAGTGTGTGTGTGTGTGTGTGTGTGTGTGTGTGTGTGTGTGTGTGTGTGTAGAGTCTGTGAGGTTCTCGCTGGTTGTATGTGTGTGGGGTATGTGTGGTTCTCGCAATGTGTTTTTGAGGAGATTGTGATTTTCTAGCTGGGTCTAGAGTGTGTTCTTGCTGGGTGTGGGTTCGCTGGTTGGAGTGTGTGCATTGTGTGTCATAATTCTGTTTTGTCGCTCGGGCGCGCCGCGTGCTAGAATCGGACATTGCAGTGCGTACAGTCGTGCGCGTTTTCTGTGTTCGAGTTGTACTTGTGACTTAGCCAGCGTCGTTAATGTCTGCTGAAACTGGCGTTCGCAGGCGTATGACCAGCATCTCAACATGATTCTTGGGGACGTTGAGGAGACCGTAACAACGGTCGAAATTGACGAGGAAACCTACGAGGAGCTCGTTAAGGTATTGTTTGGCCACTGCGGTCTCGTCGTGGGGGATTCGATGGTTTCACCTCAGTATGTGCAGTTCGGTGTTTCCATCCCCATTCGCCTTCGCGTTTGGCCAGTGGCTGATGCGTGATCCTTTGCAGACGACAAAGAGGACGGTCCCCATGCTGTTCGTGCGCGGTGACGGCGTTATCCTCGTGTCACCGCCGCTAAGGACGGGCGCGCAATAACAGCGCTTGTTGTGGGAACAGAACTTTGATTGCAGCGCAGATGAAAGTTCGAAGACAATAGCCGCACGCTTACGCAAACGCACCGCGCACGCGCACAACGCGAGCAAAAGAGTGGGACTTACGCCACGTATGTTTCGAGTGGGAGTGTACCCGATATTGTGCAGAGTCCCACGGACGCGCGAATAAGGAGGAGGGTACCGGAGATAATGGGCCCGTACATGACGACATAGAACTGCAGAAAATGGCGAATCGTCAGTACCACCCCAAGACGATTTCTCACTCACACGCAACAAAGTACCCACCCCGCCGTGGACGCTGTCTCTAGCAGAGAGGTACGTTCCGACTGTGACGCCGACGCCGGCTCCAATGAGTATCAGGCCAACTATCAAGACGCCGATGAAGCGCCGCCGCTGCGCCTGGATCGCCGTGACAGACACCGCACAGTGCCGTCTGCACGTCGAGCACACAAACGTCCCGACGGACTCGGGGTAATTGAGGCGCGTCTTGCAGTGCGGGCATGTCGCCTGGCGCTTGCCTGGCGGCGGAGGGGGGATCTGGCCCACAGGCCACCGCGCGACGGCGGCAGCGTTGAACACGTGGCGGCAGTGGGGACAGCCGATATTCACGTGCGCCGTCGCGGACGAAAAGTTGACGAGTTTTGTGCATGCGGGGCACCGACACTGCTGCTTTACGACCTCAGGCATGTGCGGCGCAACGTGCGCGGCGATGACATGTTCGTAGTACGCAGGAGGGGCCGAGGGTTCCTGCAGCGAGGGCGCAGAAATGGTGGGCCCTAGCAGCGGGGCCTTCTCGCCGTCCGCATCAACCGCCTTATCCGCCATGGATCGCACTGAGTGTCAGACACGCGTGGGATGCCTGGTCGTTTGTGCTTGAAAGCGCAGTTTGCAAGTGTGCAGTTCGTTTGAAACTTGGTTGAGATGCCGTCTTTGGGGAAGTGGACGGCCATGACAGTTTGGCTGAGATTACTTACTGATTATTAAAAGTAGATATTTTAGTAAAGGATTCTTCAATCATAAATACATCTAAATTTATACCTTGAACATAATTACCGCTTCAAAGTCGATACATTTACTTCCTCGCAAAATATGACATAACCGGGCCCCTCTAATTGCCATTTGTGCGAGTGCGTCAGTTGTGCGTCACGTGTTGTAACGAGTAACAGACGCGTGAAAATGTGTTTCAAAAGTCGGCGACGTGCACACGACGCAGAGACGAACAGTGCGGCAAGGCTGTGCTTGGGGCGACCATGGCGGACGGGTGAGTAAGTGCGCAGCTGCATGTTATGTGCCTTCTGTGGTTGCTGACAGCACTTTTTTTTTTCTCGCCACAGCGCAAAGGATGCGGCCGCCGCCGCGGCAGCCGCTGTCGCCGCGCGCATCAACGCCATGTTGGCAGCGCAGGGAAAGCTCGCGAAACCGACGTCGGCCACTGCTGCCCCTGCTACGGCCGCGTCTGCTGTGAGTACTCGTTATCTGAGCATGGCATTTGGGGGAATTTGCGGTTGCATCACTACTCGAAATTGCAGACACGGCGTGCATTAATGCCCTTCTGAATTTCACAGGCAAAGCCTGTCGCGAACAAGCTGCCTTCCGCCGAATTCTCCCAAGAGATTGAGATCAACGACATTCCCAACCGCTACCTGCTCACCAAAGGGCAGACGCACGACGACATAGAGGCCGAGACGGGTGAGTTTTCGCGTGGCGGAATACGTTGCGTGTCCCTTTCATTATTGACGTCTGCCCCTAGGCGCCGCGGTCACGACGAAGGGGCGCTACATGAACCCGCTCGACAAAATTACGGCCACGCACCAGGGCGAGGACCGTCCCCTGTACCTCCTCATCCAGGCGAAGACGCAGGTGTGTCTTGTGCCGTCCTTGCAATGCACCACTGTCACGCCCACGCGGCCCATTAACCGTCCCACGCGCACCCGCAGGAGGCGCTCGACGCCGCTGTTGCACGCGTGCGAGACCTCGTCGCGCAGGCGTCGCGTCCCGTGCACCCCGGCGCCGGTCCTGGCGGATTTGTCCCGCAGGGGCCCGGGGGCGCGTCAGTCACAGACAAGGTGTACATGCCGTTCGAGAGCGTGCCGGGATTCAACGTCAAGGCGAAGTTCATTGGCCCTGGTGGCTCGTATGTGAAGCACATTGAGCGCGAGTCTGGGGCGCGCATACAGCTGCGGGGTGAGTGACGGCGCCTGTCCCGGGTGCCATGTCGAAATGCTTGCTCTGTGGCTGAATGTTTCCCGTGCGCAGGCCGCGGTTCCGGTTACCTTGAGCCAGTGTCCGGCAAGGAGGCCTTTGAGCCCCTCCACGTGCACGTCAGGTGCGTGGGGTTGCGTGTGCGGGCGTTGAACTTGGGGCGCTGCACAATCCCTTGCATTCGTTCCCCTGCTCTGCGCTGACTCCGCTGCAGTCACGGCACGCAGGCGGGCGTGGATGCGGCGAAGGGGCTCGTCAACAGTCTCATCGAAACAATTCAGGCGGAATACAACACGTTCACGCAGGCGCGGCAGCCGGCGTCCTATCCGCCGGCGTATGCGCAGGTATGACGGCCTGCCGTGAGCGTGTGTTGCGTCTATATTTCTCGCGCATGTTGGTGACGACTGGTCCTTGTTCTCTTTGTGCAGCCATCGTACCCAGCGCCAGCACCTTATCCGCCTGGCGCATATCCGCCTCCACGAGTACCGCCACCCCCTCCTGGAGTCCCTGGTGTGTAGTATGTTGTTCTGTTTTCAATTGGCGTTCATTCGCGCACTTTACTAACATGCGAACGCCAGGTGCGCCTCCGCCAGGCGTCCCTCCCCCAGGCGCACCTCCGCCAACGTACGGCTATGGCCCATACGGCGCGTATGGTGCCGCGCCGCCGCCGCCGCCGCCGCCTGGGCCCGCGCCGCCCCCTCCTCAGGGCAGCGCTTATGGAGTGCCCCCGGACGGATACCCTCCACAGGGTGCTTATTATGTGGGTGACGATGGTCGTCGCACATACATGTTGTTTTGTGCCACGTAAAATGTCATTTTTTCGATGTGCTAATCGTTAATTGCACGCAGGCTCAGCCGCCGCCGCCGCCGCCCCCTCACAGTGCATATGGCGCACCGTATGGTCAAGGGTACACGGCACCCTACTACGCGCCGCCTGTGCACCAGGTACGTTACTCTGCGAACCAAGTCTCAAGTTGGTGTTGGATGATTTGCTTTCTTGCTGAGTTCTTGGCGACTGAATTGCGCTCCGCAGGCGCCACCGCCACCGCCTCCGCCTGCTGACGCCCGTCGCCGGAATGGGAATGAGCTGCCAGAGAACGTGACAGTGACGGATGTCGATGTGAACGCGGTGGGCATGCTCGCATCGCCTGTCGCGGGGAATCGATCGTGGAATGTTGTGCTAACCCTAGCGTAACCCTAATTCCGCACAAAGGCGCTCAATTCGTACGGACCAACGCGCCCTACGGAGGCAGATTATACCCGAAACACGTTGCCTGAGGCTGATGCCGTCGTTGAGTCGCAAGGTAATCGCTTCTGCCGCTCCACTTTGAAGTTCCCTGATAATTTCTTCGAAGCTTCCCTTTGACTTGCCGCGGCCTGGTCTGTGTCAATCTTAGGATCTTATCGTGCGGTCAAGCAATCGTGTGATGCGACTGCACAATTTTTTTCGGTGCTTCTATTGGCGGCATCGACGTCACAGCTAACCAACACTGTACGCCGACCCCTCCCCACTCGTTGCTCGTGCCGCTGGCGGCTCTAATTGCACAATGCAGGGCGCAAGCGCACGGCTGACGAGGCTGACGATGCATCTGAGGGGACTGGTGTCGAGCGGACGGCAAAGCGGCCACGGGCGGATGAAAGCGATGCCGTGAATGCCCACGCATCGACTGCCCAGCATAGCATCATCCCGCCGCGCCCCTTCTGGGCGGCGCCAAGCGAGAGCGTGGTTTCGACAAAGGCGACAACTGATGCCGACGAAGCAGCCGCGAAGTACGAGCGGCTAATGGCTGAGCTAGGCATCCCGCAGAAATAGCCAGACTATGTGTTTTGCTGTGTGTGGCTGTGCGTACGAGTGACTGTGGCAACTGGGTGTAGTCGGTCAGTCCTGTGTGGCTTAAGTTTGTCTGAGCGTTTCCGTTGCGTGCGAGCGCGTTTGCGAAGCGGGATTCAATTGTCAATGAGACCATTTAATTCGTCGGTCCGTTTCACGCGATATAATTCAGTCACGATAGTATCTATGTACAACAGTCAGCACCCATGCGCATCCCGTCCAACGGGTGCGCGAGGCCGTGAATAACAAGCGCACGTGGCCGTTCGTGTGCGTTCACACTTGCCAAATGGCAGCATAGCTTCCGCAGAGACCGAGTTGCAGCGGGCCGCCGCCCACGAAAAGCTTTGTCCCGGACGCGTCGTACGCGTGCGTGTAGACGGCGTTGAAGATGGGCACGCCTTGGAAGTGGTTCATGTAGTTGTCGTCCTTGCGCTGCGTAGCCGGGGTTTCAAGTCAGCTATTGTTCCTGTGGTCGCCATTGTTGGACTAACAAAGAGCGCAGACTGACACTCGATGGCGCACTCACCAGCCATCCAAAGCCCGTCTGCAGAAAGCGGTTTCCCTGTTCCTTCTCCGCCGGAAGGAGGGACGCTGACGACGTCGACGGCTCGCACACCATCTGGCACCGCGACGTGTCGTCCGCGCCAAAAGAATCCACGCTGATGTACTTGCGATTGCGCAGGTCAAAGAAGGAGATTCGTCCCATGCCGCCGCCCACCGTAAGAATCACGTCGGTCGCAGAGACCGAGCGCACACCTGACGAGTCGGAAGGGAGCGTTAATCGACATTGCGGACATAATGTAGAAAAACGTCTCATGGAAATCACCACGCCAATGATACACGGACCCTTCAGAGGCAGCGGGAGGCGCAACTCACCCCAGTTCTCATCCAGCGACTCGATCTGAAAGAGCCCCTTGCCCGCGCGCGGCTCAACCAACACGACGCTCGACTGCGTCCCGATCGCGTAGAACGAATGCTCGCGATCGTAGGACATGCACACAGTGTCCTTGTAGTCCTTCAGCTGCGTCGTCGAAAACTGCGGCGGAACGATAGCCGTCAGAACGCAAGACAACACACTTAATATATAACACGTGCACTATCGAAGATCTCACGGCCTGTGACTGAGCGTGCGAGATGACCCAACCACTCACACATTGCATCGTCTGCGAGTCCCACAGCTTCAGGCCGCCGTCGCAAGTGAGCGTCGCGAATTGCTGTAAAGATACAGGATTTAGGCAAAAGCCAATTGCTCAAACGCTACACACGATATGTAGACAACCACACGTTACACCAGACACTGCCCCCAAAGGCAGAAAACACCCACGTCTCGCCACCCGTTGTGCTCGCTCGCCCGCACTTTGGACCGGTGCTCGTCTCGGCTCGCGGAGGGCGTCAGAAGTGCGACCGTGTGGCTGCCCTCGAAATCGTCGTACGCGGGCGCGTGGTCGGCAAACGGGACATCGTCAAGGTCCCACGCCATCACCTTGCCATCACGAGAGCCTGGCAGACGCGCGAATTAGAGATCCCGCATGCCGCACACGCGGACAGCCACACGCATGAATCACAGGCAAGTCGGCACGGTGCGTTCACTCACCCGAGATGAGCACCGTGTCAGTGATCCACGTCAGCGTGAAAATCCAGTCGTCATGTCCCTGCAGCACACGCAGATCCATTAGATAATCACTCGAGAACAGCAGCGCATCGACGACGACGATGGAGCTGCAGTGCACCTGTGTGTGTGTCACACCCTCAATAGCTGATAACTGCCGACCCCAAATCCGCAACAAAAAAACACATGCCATGCAATTATAAGCCGCACCTGGCCAAGAGCGACGGGCTCGAACGACGGCAGCCGGTAGATGGCGACGTCGTCGGGGTTCTCACCGCCCGTTGCGAGGAAGGTGCCAGACGGGCTGATGGCGATGCTGTGGATGCCGCAGTTGGCGCGGTTCGCGGCAAGGGGGCGGTGCGCGCGGAGGAGCGGAATGGAGAGAAAGCGCCGAACGTCCGTCGAGTAGTATAGAAGCTGCGACGCAACAAGCGGTGCAAAGTTGAGGGTCAGTCCCCGGGTATGTGCTGAAAACAGACGTAGGGGCAGCCGCTCGGCGGTGCTCTCAGAACTTCGCTCAAACAACATGCAACTTCAGGAAACAGCCACGCAAACACTGCAAACAGGCGCACGGACGCACACGGGTCCCAGTGTCTCACCTTGTTGCACTTCGTGCCCAACACGAGCTCGCTGTGCGATATCCACTGTGCGGCAAACACCTTGTCGGTGTCCTCCAGCAGCACCTCATTCTCCCGCGCGAGGCTCGGGAAGCGCCGCGCCGCACTCGTGAAGAGCGACGCACGCTGATGCGCCCTTGGCGGAAGGCCCGTCAACTCACGCCCCGCAGCATACGCGAATGCGCTTGACTTGGCGAGCTGCGACGGTCGCCCCATGTTTGCCGTATGCTGGCCCAGCGCGCCGGAGAGTCGCGCAAAGGAGGGGAGAGAGGGAAGGCTGCCCCGCGGAGCGAGGGGACCGCGCGCACGCGTCTGTGTGTGCGTCTGCATGACGGTGAGCGTGCGATGGTGAGGCATGGACAAGGGCAGAGGCCACACCACAAAGGAATTTACGAAACGACACTGAATTGGCAAGGCTGCGTCAGAGAAAAAAACACTCTCTGAAAACGACACAGCCCTTGCGAAACTGCCCGAAGTATGACAGCGTACCTGTGCTACTGATGCTGCCGCAGACCCAGTCGGACGGTCGCTATGCGGGCGCTTGTGGCGCGTCGGCGTTGGCCTCTGCTCGGGTGCGGTTCTCGCTCTGTGGTTTGGACAGACACCGCTCATTAGAGGGTTTATCACGTGCCTCCGTGCACAGTGTGAGAGCGCCCCTGTGTGCAGCACGGTATGTGCGCGCTGTGGTGGTTGCGTGCGTGTGTATGCGCGCGCGCGTGTGTGTGTGTGTGCACCGCGCGGGTGTTTTGCGGTTGCCACCGCACGCCTTACCACCCCGGATGCACTTCGTCCGATTGGTCCGTCGGACTGATGACGCGCCTGTCCTTGAATGCGATTGGTCGGGAGGAAAATGCGCCGGTATTCGACGCAGCAATACACACACGCACACACACACACACGCACACACACACACACACACACACACACACACACACGCGCACACACACACACACACACATCTTCCCATGCACTGTTATCAGGCACTCTGTTATCTGACTGGACCAAATGGCACACAATTGGACTATTATACATGGACACATTCGCAAACCCGGACAATGCCAGTAGGATTTCATTGTGACGGCTTTTCGCCGTGCTTGTGCGGTCCGTGATCGCCCGTGGGATGCGCTGCATGCCGTCGGGGCATGCTGATGTTGTACACCGCGCGCCCCTCACACACAGTGTACTGCCCGTTCTTCTGCGTGACGCGCATGGACGTCGTCGCCACCCGGTTACCGATGCGCCGTACCTCCGCAGTGCACGTCTGCCATCAAGGCATTGTATGGGTCAGCAAAATAGGGGAGGGCGCGTGAATGGCGTGCATGCACTCACCAGCGTCTCGTTCATCTTGCCGGGGTTCAGATAGTCAATGCGCATGTCAATTGTTGCAACGCGTGCCTCCAAGTCGTCGACGGTGGAAATCACGGCAAGGCCGCCTGGAGCGGTGCAGCAATTCGCACCAATTGAAAATGTGAAATGGAAACAGAAATGGGTCACCAAACAGAATGAAGCACTGCGGACTCTCTGTGTTGATCTGACGACCATGCTAAAAATCGTCGCACTCAAGAGCACAGCGTGCACAATGGAGAGCACATTCACCGGCCGCAAAGCAACCCACCCGCGGCATCGGCAACCGCAGCCAACACGCCGCCGTGGATGGCGCCGCGCGTGGCGTCCCCCACCAAATCCGCCTTGTACGGAATGGACACGGCGCAGCGGTAGCGCTCGATCGAGTCAACCTTGAGGCCGAGCACGACGTTGAAGGGGATGTGCTCCTCAAAGAACGCCTTGTACGTCTGCGCGCACATGGATCGCACTCGCATCAACCACCGCACGCACCAAATGCATGGCATTCCGACGAATGGCACGAGTGAAAATACATCTCAGACTCGCACCTCTGCGTTGACAAGCGGCCCCTTATACCGCGCGGAAATCACATCGTCTGCATATTGGCGCGCACGCACGCACAGCGATGGAAGCTGCGTGGGGCCGGTGGAAGCCGCCGCCCGCAATGTGCGGGAAAAGGCCGCGAGAAACATGTGGGAAAACGTGCGCGTTCGCGCAGGCGCTTGCGAGTGTGTGGGGTTCTGTTTTTGAATTCTGAGAGGCCCCTTTTTGTGGCTTTCGAAACCCTCACCTTCGCCAAGCACAACCTAAACGCCCACCATGTGTCACACTCAATCATAACACCCACCCCTTCTGCAGCCAACCCTACATCCACCCTGCATTGCGCCCATCACCCGCCACGTGAGTGTTCGGCCGTCAGCTGATGCAAGTACACGCGCGCTGCCTCCGCGTTCGTGTGTGTGCCAGGAATGAGCTCGGCCGTTCGCACCCTTCTCGGTTCAAAGGCGTTCGTTGTTGCGCTCGCGCCCTCCAATAACTTTGTGCGCACGCACCCCCTGACGCTCATCAGGCTCTCGAATCCTGTGCCGGACCGCCTGCACTTCGCGACGGACGCCAGCGACACGACCTCTCCCAGCGCACGTGCAACGGCGGCATACGCGAAGATGGCGGCCTCTTCTCTCGATTCCGCCGTCCTGAAGACGCTCGAGGCCAATGCGCGCCAAGCAGAGGCCGCTGCCGAGTCCCTGCGTGCGCAGCTCGACGCCCTCCTCCGGCATGCGCGTGAGTCTCGTTACTGGCACTGCCTTCCGCCGTGTATGTCTCAGGGGGCTGGCTGTGGGTGTATGTCTCTGTGCATGGGTGTTCTTGCGCACGTGTGCGCCTGTGTGGCTGCATGTTATCGTTGAACTCTTGCATCTCACGCCCGTTCGTCGTGTTACGCAGAGTCGGGTACGACCGTGTCCGTCGGCGGAGAGGTGCGTTGACTGCTATGGCCTTGCATTACTCTGTCGGTAATACCGGCACCAAAGCAGCACTGAGGCGCTGAGTTGGGCTGTGTCTGAAATGCGTCTGTCGCAGAGCGAGGAGGCGCGCGGTCTTGCGGCAGAGAACGACCGTCTGCGCAAGGAGATTGCGGAGCTCAAGGTGCTCCTGGAGCAGGCCGAGCAGCGGAATGCCGGTGCGTTGTGCGCGTTGCTTATGTCCGCGGACGCAGGCGAAGTGTTCTGTGTGAGGAAACGCGTATGCCGGCGTGCGTTGTGCCAGCATGCACTGTTGCGGCTGCTGCGTACTCACAGGCGGGTGCAGGCAAGGCCCCCGCGGCTGCCAAGAGCGAGGCGCCGAAGAAGGGCGCAGAGCCCAAGAAGGCCGAGAAGGCCGCCGATGCTCCGAAAAAGGCCGAGAAGGCTGCCGATGCCCCGAAAAAGGAGGCGAAGGAGGCCAAACCCGAGGCGGACGGTGGGTGGCCCCACGGCACTTGTGACCACCCGTCAGTTCGATCGTAGTGGCCTTTCTCCCTATGCTGTCACTAGGGCAGAGAGGTTTCCAATGGCAACGCATGCCTGCGGTCGTCTGACCCTCTTGCCACGCAGAGCCCGAGCCGAGCGTATCGCGCCTCGACTTCCGCATTGGGCGCATTGTTAAGGTGGGGCCAGTGCACCCCTCGGCAAATGCCAGCGACCGCCGTGTGTTGTGCACCCCATGCAGCAAGTGCCACTGTGACCGCCCCCTAATGCGAATGCCCTACTGGCAGGCTGAGCGCCACCCCGACGCCGACACGCTGTACGTCGAGGAAGTGGATCTTGGGGAGGGCAAGCCGCGCACGGTCGTGAGCGGGCTTGTGAAGCACATTCCCATCGAGCAGATGCAGGTGCGTGCGTGAGTGCGAGTGCGATGGAGTGTTGAGCGATTGTTGAGTGTGTGTGTGTGTCGTGTGTGAGTGCACTGCGTGTGCGCGTGTGTGCATATCCAGCGCATTCGAAGGCGGCGTCGATGTCGCGTTGGTTTTGTGAAGGGTGCCTGATTGCGCGCCCTTCCATTTTCCCTCGCAGAACCGCCTTGCGATTCTCCTGTGCAACTTGAAGCCTGCCAAGTGCGTCATCAAATGCCATCGCAAGCATGCGCTTACACACACCACACACACCACAGCGTGCACTTCTCCTGAGATCCACTTTCGCTCAACCGTCTGTTCGCTGACGCTGTTTTGCCGCTTGCAGAATGCGCGGCGTTGAGTCGCAGGCGATGGTTATGTGCGCCAACAACGGCGACAAGGTCGAAATCCTCGATCCTCCCGCGGGCTGCGTTCCCGGCGACCGCGTCGTGTTCGATGGTCACGAAGGCACGTTTCGCTGCGATGAAGCTGAGAACGCCAGTTTTCACGACTGCTGTTGAGTGCTGTGCTGACACACGCACGCACACGCAGGCCAGCCAGACGCGCAGCTCAACCCCAAGAAGAAGATTTTCGAGACGATTCAGCCACATCTCGTGACCGACGCGAATCGCGTGGCCACGTACAAGGGCATTCCGTTCACCGTCCGCGGCAAGGGCGTGTGCACGGCGCCGTCGATTGCCAAGGGTGGCATCAAGTAATGCGGGACCAAGGGGCCTGGTGCGGGAGGATGCGGATGCACATCCAGAGCTGTAGCTGCGATGGTGCGATGTCTATTGCGGCCGCAGTGTTTGGCCAATGAAGACATACGGCACAATTTCAGTGGATTATAATTGTGCCTCAACCCCTTCGTCGCTCGTTCTTCTGCACGCGCTTTCGCTCCTTCTCTCGCGCAAGCTTGTCCTTCTCCGCGCGTTCCTTTTCCTTCTCGAGCTTCTTGACGTGCTCCTGTCGAAGTTGTTCGCGTCGCTGCAGCGGAGAGAGAATGGCGCACATCAGCACCTATTTGCATGACTACGGAGCGCGTCCGTACGCAGACTCGGACTGTTATGATGTGCAAATGGTTGCGTCGTGCGGTGCGTTACCCACGTCCTGCTCAAGCATCTCGATATCCTTCATGTTTGAATTTTTGAAAACATCGCCTGCGCATGCGGGTGTGAGCCACACACACTCCCACACTCGGACACGCACACGCACACACGCACACACACGCACACGCACACACGCACACACACGCACACACACACCACACGCACGCACACGCACGTGCCCAAACATCGCACGCACCTCCGAGCGGTGCTGGCTCCTCCGACTTGTAATCTTTGAACACAATTTCCGTCTCGCCGTTCTCGTCCTCCCTGCACCGCATTGCAGTTTGAGGTCACTGTGCGCACAACGCCGCACTGCCCTTCCATATGGGCCACAGACGCCAAACCCACACTTCGTAGTCCAAGTCATACGCATACTGCGCGAGAATCGCCTCGCGTTGCTTGCGCTCCGCATTGGACAAGTGCGCGAGGGGGTCGGCCGGCCTGGATGGACGAATGAACATACGTTACATAGGGCAATTCGCGATCCTGCACCACAGCCGACCAACCAGCAGCACTGAGCCACAAGCACACTGAGCCACAAGCACACTGAGCCACAAGCACACTGAGCCACAAGCACACCGAGAGCACAACGCACTTTGCGGGTTCTTCGTCCTCAGCCACAATAGCCGCTGCAATGGCCGCCGCGCGTGCTGCGGCACGGAATGGGCCGGCAGAGTGTGAGTATGCGTCATGTATGGGTACGTGCATAAACAGTGCAGCGCTCTGATCGCAGATTCGCCATGCCGCGCAAGTCCCGAGACACACCCTCCTGTTCGCGCACTTTCGCCTCCTTCTCCTTCTGCGAGTGGCTTTCGTTCCACCGCCCAATGACGTCGTCCGCAAACGCCTCGCAGTTCTCCGACTGCAAGCACCACGCCATCAGTTCGCACATCACACACCACACCACAGCGCGCCGTACGGAACGGCTCGCAGAGTTAAGAGATGACAAGGTGAGAGTCAGGTGAGATGCAATGCGCACCCCTGTGGCCGACAGGAACTCCGTGATCGCCTCGCGCTTCTCCTCGTCTGTCGATTCCTCCATGCGCACAATGCCCTCGATGTACTCTGCGATTGTGTCGTCGTCGAGGCGCAGCGCCTTCACGCGCGCGGCAAACCACGCGTCGAAATCGTCCATCGTGCCAGCCAACCCAAGAACAGCGGTATCCGAGCTACACGACGGCCAACAGTCTGCGGGACAGCACGCACGCGATAGATAGATCTGGCGGCCGCTTGTAGGAAAAGCAAGAGTTACAGAGGAGCGTCGATAGCGAATTCGCGCGAGCGAAAAAGCCGCGCCGAATTGTCGATGTGCCGCACGTGCTTGTGTAACACCGCCGCCTGTTACCTCGTGATTCATTCCTTTCGTTGGTGTCGTGCGTGCGTGTGTGTGCGTAGAAGGCTGAACTTGCGCTCGTTAAAGCGCCGCCCCTCTTTCTGCACAATTAACGAATGCTGCGCAACGTCCGCGCACTGCTCGAGAGCAATCTCGGTAGGGAGTGTTGCACGCCGTGAGTGTTGCCGTGGCATCCCATGTGCTCATGCGGCGGCTGCAGCGGTGCTCGACGTGCGCTCACTCGCCGAGCATGAGCGGCGGCGAATAAGCGGGTCCGTCTGCATTCCATGGGTAGGTGCACCACACGCTAAACTCCTGCAGACGTATGCGCGCGTGTGGCTGAGTTCATGAGCGCGGTTGGCGCAGACCGACATTAACAATCGCTTCTGCGAGCTGCCGGACAAGTGCGTGTCGTTTGCACTGCTCGCCCCGCCCGAAGAATGCGCGGCGATAGCGACACGACTGCGAGGCAGGTGTGCGCCTATGGACGAAACGCGGCCACTTGTTTTGATTGATTTCGCGAGTTGGCCGTTTGTGCGTCGCGAACTGAGGCCATGCATCGGTTTGTCTGATGCTGCTATTCGTGTGACACAGGGGTTTTGCTGTCGCAAGCGCACTCGAAGACAGCGACGAGCTGTGGGCGGCACTTGCGCGCGAGTCCCCCGGTCACGTGCTCACGGATCCGCCCACCAGCCGGGGCCGTCTGTGGCGGCCCTCGCGGTTCGTGGAAGTCGCAGCACCTCTCGTGCTCCGCGCACTCGCGGACAGAGGCCCTGTACCGCCGGCACTGTTCTCGCTGACGGGCGCGGACTTCGATGCGGCCACAACCGCGCCCGTTTCCACCGGGCCCGACGGGGAATTGACGCTGGGTGACGGCGCTGTCGTCGGTGCACGCGTGTCGTTTCTCGACGTGGCGTGCGGTTCGGGCCGCGACAGCGTGTGGCTTGCGAGTGTGTTCTCGCGCGCATCTGGCTCCGAGTGGCGCGGCGTCGCCGTCGACATCAACAAACGCGCCGTGGAGCGGGCGCGCGCTTTCCTCGGCCGCGCGGGTGCACCGGGCGCCGTGGCGTTTGGCGCCATGGACACCGAGGCGGACTTTCCGTCGTCGGTGGCACCTGCAGTGACTGCGCTTGCCGAGAGCGCAGGGGCCGCTGTTCCGTTCGATGTGGTCCTCTGCGTGCGGTACTTGCACCGACCGCTGCTACCCTGCCTCGCCTCGCTCGTGAGGCCTGGCGGGTTCATTCTCTACCAGACGTTTCTCGAGGGCGCGTCGCACCCGCGGGAGCCCCGTCACCTGCTGCGCCGCGGGGAGCTCGCATCACTCTACGGCGTGCTTGGGTTTGACGCCGTCGTTGATTGCGAGGGGAGGATTGCGGACGGACGGCCAATGAGCTACTATGTCGGGCGCAGGAGGGGCGAAGGGTGAAGCGGAGAGGGCGTCTCAACGTCACACATGGTTTCAGAAGCAGTCTCCGTCGCAAGCACGCGCACATTGTCCCACGGCCGCCGGCTTCGTGTCGCAAGAACGCTACGAACGCCCGCTTGACTGGAAAGTGAGGAACAACCGAACTAAATTGTACGTAACGAGCAAAGTCGAACGCCATCGTTTGCGTAGTGCCGCGGTACAGCGGTTTCTGAACAAAAGCGAGAAGGAAGGTGACAAAAAAAATCCTGGGCGAGGGTAACATGTGTAACACTACCCAATAAAAAAAAAAACGATAACAGTGCTTGCGAAAGGGTCGAAAGCAGCGGACAAGGGCTTGCGAGAGGGCGTTTGTGTCGACATGGCTTCTCGCCGTAAGACGGGCGGGAGGACTGGGGCTCTGAAGCGAGCGCCTCTCGTACGACAGCGCTGAAGCAGTCAGGCAGTGGCCGCTTCCCTCACCGGCGGCCCTTCGAAATCGCGCGACTCTGCACGCGCCAAAAAATATACACGAATTTTAAAACAAGGTCCCAAGACAAGCTTGTGCTAGCTCCAAGTCGTCGAAACTCATCCTGTGCTAGCCGAGCATCAAGTGGATGGCGACTGCAGTGCAGTCACTGAAGCGCCGCCATTCGGCACACCCGGCACCTGCACGTTATACCAGCGCGCATGTCTCTGGGCCACGAGTTCAAAATACTGCACACAAGGCGTAAATCGCACACCGAAACGTGAGTCGATTTCACGACGGAAGTCGCCTTCAAACGGACGCACCTTTTGAGAGGCCACTTCGATGCGTTGGGCCGGCAGGGACCAATCGGGATGCGCCCTCAACAGCCGCGAAAGTTCCTTCCGAACGACCGCCGTGTAGCTCGTCTCAGAATCCATTGTGCCAAGGGCAGTAGTAGCGAGCGCAAGCGTTCGATGAGACTCGACGGGAAGAAAATACAAGTGCGCCAGTTGGAGGAATCGGCACTGCAAGCTGACTGAATAATGCATACTAATTTAAAAATTTTTTTTTTTTTTTAGCGAGTTGGGTCGCTGAGGGTAACGTATGTAACACCAACAAAAAACCAAAATAAGGAAAAAAAAAGGAAAAAAAAGGTTCAACACTGTGCTTGCGAGAAAGAAGTGTCGAAAGCAGCGGACAAGGGCTTGCGAGGGGGCGTTTGTTTGTCGACATGGCTTCTCGCGGTGATGGACGTGGGGGACTGGGACTCTGAGAGTGACTACGACGGCGAGCGCGAGTGCGACTCGTACAATAGCGAGGACGATGCCCAGTGTGGCCCCAAAGACGACTGCATCTCTGTGGGTGACCTAATGGACGACGCGTCCACAGTCGGGGACGTCGCGGATGCCTACGCCGCCTTTCGCACGTACGTCATGTGTCGCGGTGATACGGACGAGAGCCGCGTGTTCCCCCTTCAGGCCCTGGGGTATGTTGTGGACGGTTTTGTCGCGGCGTTCAAGTTCCCGCGCCTGTACGACATCGGCAAGGAAAGTGAGGCCGCCACCTCGGACGAGAATGGTGACGGCAAGAGAAAAGGCCGCCCGTCCTGGTTTTCTCCGCCGGGCACGTACACTTACGCAGCCTTTCAGCGGGAGACGTTTGTTCAGAACATATCGGAGGAGGACCGCTTCCGCGACGGCGTGTACATCCGCTGGTACGATTCGCCGCCCGGCAACGGCGTGTTTGAAAAGCTGGAGTACGCCGCGGAAATGGCGCGCCACAACAAGGTGACGCTCAGCGTCGACGACCTCCGCGTCCTATCGCAGGAAGGCCTGGGGGGCGCTGCCGAGGCCATCGTTCTGTCCCGCCGCGCGCTGCGAAAGGGACAGCCCTTCTACGTCCAGGGTAAGGCGCTCGGAAACCCCGCGCTGGAGGTGTGGTCGCCGGAGGACGGCGGCAACTGGGTAACAGTGGATGTCGTCAAGCCCACCAACAGGGACTACCCAACGCACGCGCCGCGCGACCCGCTCCAAGTCTTCACGGAGCTGAGCGTGGCGACGCGGGATGCGCCCTTCGGTGACTTGCGCGCGATGAAGACGGTCGTGGACCCGTCGGTGCGCCTGGCGTTTGAGGTGACCGCGGACAAGTTTCGCCTGGCGGGCCCCTTTTGGGAAGAGCTCTGCGCCGCCATGCAGCGGGACATTGAGGCGACGCTGATGTGCGGGGCGCGCGGCGTCTCCCTCGTCCCGTACAGGCTGAACGTGTACGCCAAGGGCGGGTTCTTCCGGCCCCACGTGGACACGCCGGTGGGCGGCGACATGCTCGGGACGGTCGTCGTGGCGCTGCCCGTCAAGCACACGGGCGGTATACTGTTCGTTTGGCACCGCAACAACCCGGTCGATTTCCACTCGTCGACTGCGGTCGGGAAGAACGGGTACTGCGTCCCCTGGTGCGCATTTTTTGGAGACTGCCGGCACGAGGTCATCGAGGTCACTGCGGGCGCGCGCGTGACGATCACCTTTTCGATTTTCCCGCGCGCCCACGACGGGAGTCCCCCGCGCGCCATGGCACGCAACCCGACGAAACGGTGCGCGCCCTCTGTGCGCTCAACGGGGA
>CALSCQ010000611.1:0-11407 GCA_943704525.1 Pigoraptor vietnamica
GGGGGGAGGGGAGAAGAAGGGGACGGAAGAGGCGGCGACCGTAAGTGGCCGCCCTCAAACACAAACAACGAAGCACGAGCAAAGCGAGCCTGTCGGCGCCTTGCGTATGGCAATTGCAAAACATACCGCACGACGCGTCACCACACGCACAGGCCGTTCACTGCAGGGTACACACCTTTTCGACGAGCGCCGCGACTTCGCCCGCGTACTTTTCCCTCTCGACCTTCACTGCGTGCACGAGGGCGTCGTGCTCACGTGCCAGCTTGCGCAGTCGCTCCATCTCGTCGCTATATTCGGCAAGGCGCTGCCGGAAGCGGTCCTCTGTCGAAAACAGAAATGCAAGGTCACGTGAGCAAAGGAACGTGGGCGGCAATGACCGGCACACCAGGCGCACTCACCCTTTTGCGCGAGCTCGGCAGCCTGCTTGCGAATGCGCTTGTCCTGTATGGAGTTCATGAAGGCAATGTACTTTTGGATCTCCTTCGATCCCATCGCAATCAGCTCCTCGTCGCTGTATGGCTGCGCGCGCGAGGGGGAGTGTGAGGGACTGGCCTACCACGTGGAGCACGCACGCGCGCACACTTCCACACGCACCCTTCCACACCATTCCAAACACACACACACACACGCACACACACGCACACACAAGCACGGGCGCGCGCTCACACACACACACATACACCAGCACGCACGCACGCACGCACGCACCGCATTTTCCATTCGGCGGATAACCATCGACGCGGTCTCCGGCTCCATCCCTTCAAACAGCTCGCCCTCGTAGTCCAACACCGTAGCAGCACGCCGTTCGCTCTTGCCGTGCGCATCCGCCGGTGCATCAGACGCACCCGCACCCTCACCCGCGCCACCGTCGTCGTCGCTCGAAGACGACGACTCGTCCTCGTCTGAGAACAACGAAAGCAAGGCATTAGGTGAAGCGTGTCCTGTGTGCGAGTGCCTGATTTCTGATCGGTTGAAGACGGACAAATCGATTGCAACGGCCATTACGAAGCACACACTCCCTCGCCCACGTGACCAACTCGTACGGCACTCACCGCTCGATGCGTCGTCGACGGCCTGCTGTGCCCTGCGGACCATCTTGCGCGCCTGCCCACGCCCCTCCGCAAGGCCGACCTTGCGCACCTTCGGCTTTGGCGTCGCCGTCGATATGCTCTGCGCGACCTCGGAAAAACCGAGCGTGTGCACCGTCTCGCTGTGGTCCGAAGCGCTCGGGTTTGCACACACGATCACGGCCACGCGCCCCTCGCCCTCAAAGTGACGGCGGAAAAGCGTCGTCAGCAGCGAGTCGCGGAACGGCACAAACACGCCGCGTCGGCCGCCCTGTATGCTGCGGAGGGCGCGCATGCAGTTCGAGAGGGCGAGCATCGACTGGTTGATCGCGTTGGCCTCTGCCTGGCGATCGCCGCTGCTGCCCGTCTTGCGGTTGCGCTCGGACCCGGCGAGGTCGACGAGCGCTAGTCGCGACACGGACGCGTACTTTGGGTCGGCGATCACGTGCTCGCCATGCGCATCGAGGGGCGCGCGCACTATGCGGAGCGCAAAGATGGCGTGGCTGCGGCTGCTCTCGCTGTTCGCGCCGGTCGATGCCACCTGCCGGTTGCGCTGTCCACGTGCGAGCACGGCGCATGCCTCCGCGGTGCTGCGAACCTCGACCTCGGTAAGCCCCTCGACGTACTGGTGCTGTGGTCGGCCCTCGTGGCTCTTGAGCTTGCGCGCAGTCCGCCTGAGACATAGGGGGCGTCAGGGGTGCACGGTGCAAAAGAAATAAGTGCGCGTAACAGCAAAAATCAAAAACAAAACAATGCAGAAAAACGGCAAGGGTCAGCTCTTCGCACACTCACTTGCGCGAGTCGTCCAGGAGGTCGAAGATCTGCTCGTTATAAAGCTCCATATACGACACAAACACGGCGTACGCGCTGTCCGCGTCTGCCTCGAGCGCCACGGATGTGCTGCGACGGCGACGCGCGCCCGCGACCTCTTCCTCGTCGAAGTGCACGCGCGCCCGCTTGCGCCGCCGGTGCTCCGCCCGCGCATCCTCGGGTGTCTGAATGGTGATGCCGTCCTTTCCGTCCGGCGAAATGACCTGCGTGCGTATGCGCGGTAAGCAGACGCGTGATACAGTCCACGCGGGTGGGTCCGTTGCTAGTGTGAATGTGAGGGCGAACGTGCGCAAGCGGCTTGTAGTCTACAACAGAGAATGCGTGCGTGGGTACTGTGAAGTGCGGGCATCCGACACCCACGCATGGCTCGGCCAGATTGTCCCCAATCGTGTTGAACACGACGTCGAGGCCGCGCACGAGCACTCCGGGGTCCTCGTCCGTGCCCTGCATCGTGTGCGTTTTGCCGCTGTTCGTGCTGCCGTACGTGAACAGCAACGCGTTGCGTCCCTCGAGCGCATCGCGGAAGAGGGGAAGCGCCACAAATTCAAACACGTCCTTTTGGGTCGCCGCCTCCCCAAACACGCGCGTAAAACTGTACGTCGCCTCCGAGCGCCCGCGGGTCGGCTGTGGCGTATGTGGGACGCGGCGATGTTACGCAGGACCAACAGGACGACGGCGACGCACAAATGCAACACACCTTTGCTGGAAGGACTTGTACGGTCGTGTCATTTTGCACAACAACGCAGCTGCGCTCGCCGCGCGCAAGTTCGCGCATGCTCAGTGGCCGCACACGCAGGCAGACCTGTTTGAAGCGGGCAAAAGCGCGTCAACACCCCACGTGATACCACACATCGGAAGAGCGGTTGTCGCACCTTGATGGCCTCGCGCGGCACTGGGGTTGGCGCCTCACTCCCGCTCTCTTTCGCGGGTGTCTTGGGCGTGCTGCGTGCATGGTGCTCAGCCATTGCATGTGTTCACGAGGCGTGTTGCTAATCACGGCACCATCGAGCAGATTGTTACCCACCCGACCCCAAACGGAGACGACATGCCCATGACCTTATCCACGAGGCGAAAGAGATGCCCCTTTGCGTCCGCCATTTTCGCTTCCCCTGTGTCGTTTGCAATTGATACGTCAAGGGCTTCGGCGGTGCGGGAGTTGAATAAAGTGACAGTGGCTAACGTGGGCCACAATTGCGTTCAGCCGCGCATCGCCGTGGTTGTCCTGCGGAGTGTCTGTGCTCCACCGACCAATGTGTGCGCTCTTGCGGGGCCTCGTATGCGTTTGCAAAATCGGTTGCGATTAAAGTCGTAGTCTGATCCACTCTTTACAATTGAGCACTTTCAAATTTTCAAAGTGGACGCGCCATAAAATATATTCCGAGAACTCGCCATCGCTGTACTTAAGAATTTTAGCGATATCTCGGAAGGTTTGTAACATGAACAGATTCGTTCCGAGATCTCGGCAGGCGGTCGTGCGATGGGCACCGACCAATGGGCGTGCGTCGTCTGTCGGCTGATACAAAGCGGGCCAATCGGAACGGGCGCAGGTGCTCCAGTCATCGCTTGCACACTCATGCACACGCACACTGACCGGCACGCACACACGGCACCGCACGACAGCACTGTTGCTGACACAGAGACTGACGCAGACTGCGCACAAGGGCAGACGGAGTTGAAGTGGGCTCAGGTTGTCGCATTCGGCCTTTGCTTAGGTACCGGTCACTGAGTTACGCGCGAAAGGCGGAACGAAAATGCAGTTCGTAAAGTCCCTGTCGCACCCCGACGAAATCTTTGCTCTTGCGCGCTATGGACTCGGGTTCACGTCGGTCATCCCGTCCAAGGCGGGGGTGCGTGTTGAATAACGTGCAGTTGCGGCGGCTTTACTGTACTCACCGCACGGCTGCCGGTCCTGACACCGCAATGGACTGAACCGCCGCATCGTACGCAGGACAAGCTCACGCCGACAATGGCCAAGTGCTACGAGCTCCTCGACTCGACCAGCCGCAGCTTCGCGGCCGTGATCCGTGCGCTTGATGGCGAACTGAGGTGCGCCATCAGTTCGAGGACCTCAGCGTACCTGCGATGTTCGTGCATGTTGTCTCTGACACGACTCACTTTGCAGGCCGGCCATCTGCCTCTTCTACCTTGTGCTGCGCGGGCTGGACACCGTGGAGGACGACATGACGATTCCTATTGAGAAGAAGGTGCCCCTCCTGCGCACATTTCACGAGAAGATCTACCAGCGCGGGTGGACGTTCACGGAGAGCGGCGAGAAGGAGAAAGACCGTCACCTCCTCGTGCAGTTCGACCAGGTGCTGGACATGACTGATAGCTCACGCGTGTGCATGTTAGTTACGCCAAAGTGCCGGCTTTGCATTTTCAGACGAGACGTGCACTCAAGTGCTCACTGCGGGTGCTTGCGCAGGTGATCAACGAGTTCCTTGCGCTGCGGCCAATGTACCAGGAAGTCATTGCGGACATCACGCGCCGCATGGGCGAAGGCATGGCCGACTACCTCACGAAGACGGTCAACACGATGGAGGAGTGGGATCAGGTGCGTCGAGTGTAGTGCATGGGTGTATAACGGCCACATTTGATCCAGCCGTATCTCACCCACCAACACGCGCAGTACTGCCACTATGTCGCGGGGCTCGTCGGCATTGGTCTTTCGCGGCTGTTCAGTGCGTCTGGGCTTGAGGACCCGATTGTCGGACAGGATGAGCGCCTCGCCAATTCGATGGGCCTCTTCCTCCAGAAGACCAACATCATCCGCGACTACCTCGAGGACATCGTCGACGGCCGCATCTTTTGGCCCAAGCAGACGTGGTCCAAGTACCGCCCCGCGCTCGAGGACTTTCGGTCGCGCGAGCACCGGCGCGCGGCCCTCGGCTGCCTCAACGATCTCATCACCAACGCGCTCGGTCACGTGCCGGACGTGTTCGAGTACATGTCGCGCATCCGCAACCAGAGCGTGTTCAACTTCTGCGCGATTCCCCAGGTGATGGCCATTGCCACGCTCGCGCTCTGCTACGACAACGGCGGCGTATTTGAGGGGGTCGTCAAGATTCGCAAGGGGCTGGCCGTCAAGCTCATGCTCGAAGCCACCAACATGGACGCCATCTACCGCATCTTTGGCACATTTGCCGCCGACATTGAGCGGCGCGTGCGATTGGACGACCCTTCGTCCTCGACGACGCGTATGCTGGCTTCGAAGGTGGTGCGGATGGCGCAGGGGGCGAACAAGGCGCACAAGGGCGTGCTTGACGTGACGTACCCCCACGGCCTCATTGTCATTGTGCTTCTCATGGCCAGCTACTATTTCACTGTCCATCGGAACCACTAGAGTCCCGCGTGTGTGTGCGTGCGTGCGCGTGCGTCCGTTTTTGCGTTTGCGCGTGCGGCAGCGTCAGTAAAACAAAGAGTGCCATGCCCAATCACGTGCCGGGTAACCGTACTCGCCGAGACGACTTCCATATAAGGGAAAGGAGGTATATTGACATGCTTATAAGGCGATAATGCTTATGATTATCCCAATATCGAATTTTCCAGCACGCGTCCGCCCAAAGAGGCAGTCGAGTGGGTTACAGCCGTAATAATTTTCGGCACAGTACATTTTTCATAGTGAGCGGGCGTGCTAATAAACCGCATTGGAGTGGCTTGTTATTTTGGTGGTCATCTTCCCTCTCGCTCTCCGCACTCTCTGCAAGGCACACACACGCTCACACACACACGCGCACGCTCTACTCCTCTCTCTCTCTCTCCTGTGCTTGCAAGTATGCACATGTCCATTGCAGACGCATAGCTCCGATTTCTCGTTTTCGTGGGTTGTTTGAGTGGAGAAACGCACTCTTTTCCCTTCAATTTTTGAATTTTGGCACAGCATTTCGTGTGGTGTGTTGTTTGCCTCCGAGAGCTCCATTCGCCGCTTTGCTCGGCCGTGTTGTCGCAGTCGTTTGTCGTCCGCGGTGCTTCGCGGCAGCGTCCTCGCATGGTGCCTCGGCGGGTGTGAGGGCGCTGAGGGCGTCCCCACTCTTCTCGCCCGCGCGCGCTTGCGCACCCTCGCGTTGCGGGCGGGGCTCCATTTGCACTCGGTTGGCTCGGTTGTGACGCCGTGGGGAGGACGGCGCTGTGACGCGAGTGCAGTCGCTGTGCCGGCATTGCGCGTCGCAATCCACTCTTGGTCGTGAGGTGCGCTCGGTGTACGCGGTTGTTGGCGTGAGTGGGCGCGCGATTTGAAAATGTTTGGCGGCAACGACGACATTGCGGCCCTCGAGGCCGAGTTTTCGGAGCTCGAGGCGCTGCGGGAAAAGCCCGCGCAGTTGGCGGTGTTCATGAACTACCTCCTGTCGTCTTCTATGCCCGAGTCGCTGGTGGGTGGCGTTCATGGCGTGTTCGTGTGCGCGTGTCTGTGTGTGGTGTGCGAGTGCGTGTCTGCGTGTGGTGTGCTGGTGCGTGCGTCGCTTGTGTTTTGTGGTGGGGCAGGTGAATGGAGTGGCGCGCTCGAGGGAATAGTTGCACGTTCATTTCGGTTTCTGCGGAGGCGATTATTGCGTGCTCCTCCTGCGCACATCCGTGCTCACTCACTCACTCACACCGCGCAGTTCTTCCACCTCGACATTGTGCAATACCGCGCGCTGTTTGAGGAAGGGGACAAGAAGGGCAAGGGCGATCCCCTCGCGATGGCCACGCAGCTGTTTGGGGCGTACTTTGCGCCCAACGCACTGCTGAAGATCGACATTGAAGAGCCCGAGTTGCTTGCGGAGGCCACGCGCCGCCTGACCGAAATGGCGGGCGACGACATGGCGAACCTCGCGACGCTCTTTGACGACCTCGACGCGTGCGCGCGGAAGGCCCTCGAGGAGCTCCTGGAGCAGTTCAAAAAGAGCCTCGCGCTCGGGCTGGGCGACCTCTACGGCGTGGGCGAACTCACCGGTGCGTGACGGCACATGCCCACGCGCCTGCTCATCCTTACTTTGGTTGCGATGCCACGTGCGCTGCTTTGACACGCTCAGTCTGTTCAGCGTCGTGTGGTTTCGTGCGGGTGTGCCTGATGCACTCTTGGTCACGCGCAGGCATCATACAGGGCGATCCCACGGCGCCCCCTCCGTCGACCGTGGCGTTTGAGCTGCTGCGGCCGCACCTCAGCGCCGCGTGCGACGAGAGCCAGGCACAGGACAAGAAGCGGTCGCGCCTCATCCTCGCGTGCCTGCTCGGCTTTCTCACGCGCGTCGGCGTCGACCCAAAGGCGCTGCAGGAGTTTAATGCGGTGCGGGCGCATGATTTTTTTTGTGTGTGCTTTCCTGCCGTGTGCCTGGGTTGTGCGTGCATTGCGTGAGTGTGTGCCGTGTGCGACGCGTGTATACGAATAGGGCACATTTATTGGTGCAGGGCGTGTCATGCGTTGCGTGTTTGTGAGTAGTGCGTTTACCGGCTTCAATCTCAATATCTTCGCTGACTCTGTTCCCCATTTCAGCACCTCGAGAAGGGCCCGCAGCAGCGCTCGTCGTCGTCGGCCACGGGGGGATTCAAGCTCCTCCGCGCCGCATCCCAGAAGAAGAAGGTGCGGCAATCGGGGCGCCTGGCAGATTGCTTCGCCGGCACACAGCAGTTTTATTGCGCACTGAGAAAGGATGACTCGTGTGTGTGTGTGTGTGGGGGGGGGGAGAAATGCACGACTGACGAAGGCGCGCGACATGGTTACACTGAGTGAGTGCGGGCACTGAGTGTGTGCGTGCGTGTGTTGCGTGATGCGCAGGTGCACGTGTTCTCGGGGCACCAGTTTGTGGCGACGCACTACAACTACCCCACGTTCTGCGACCACTGCGGCGATCTCTTGTGGGGCATCGGCAACCAGGGATACCAGTGCACGGGTGCGTGTGCGCGATGGATGTGTGGGCGAGAAATGCCCTGTCTGCACGCACGATTGCTGCTAGTGTGCGTGTTGGCATGCGCCTACTGTGTGCACGGGTGCTCATGTGCGCGGCATGACGAATGCCAGTCCACTGCGTGCGCGACTGCCGCTGTACCTTTGTGACTGTGGAGATGTGGCTCATATTGCCGTATTCCCTACCTGCCGCAGCGTGCGGCTTCAACTGCCACAAGCGAAAATGCAACGACGAGCTGAGAGAGCAGTGCGGCAGCAGCAAGGTGTGTGCCGCGGTTGTCGTGTGCAGACAGTGCGCCTGGCTATTGCGGGCGCGTGCGTCGCTGAGTGGCCTCGTGGCTGACCGTCCGTTGCACCCCAGAACAAAATTCGCTCGGCCGCCAGCCCAAATTCCCCCCGCAAGCTATTTTCGATGGATTCGCTGCGCCTGTCGCGCACGAGCAAGAGCGGCCCTGGCGGCGACCCCGAGCGCCGAAGCATGACGGACTCGCCCGCGTCGCAGTCGCCAGACTCGTTCCTCGCGCCCGGCACATCGACGCGGCGGAAATCGGTCAGCGACGCGCCGGGCAAGGACGCGAGGCCGAGCATCGTGGTCGATCCCACGGTGGGTTGGGGACAACTGGCGCGATCACTGTGTGTGGCACTCGTCCTGCTGTGCTTTCTCACGTGCGTTCCGTGTCTGCACATCCAGGGTGCGGAGCGCCTCGTTGTGCCAAGCGTTGGCCGTCGGCTGTCACAAGGGGACGAGGTGGCGTCCGCGCGCCCGAGCGTGGTGAGTTAATCGCGCCCCTTCGCCGTTCGTCGCTCTCTTCTGTTCCTTTGAGTCGTCGGACAACCGTCTGTGATTGAGCTGAGCCGACACCTCTCGCCGTCTGTTGCGTAACATGTCACGCCTTTCGTGTCTTTCCTCCTCGCGATGCCAATTTGTATAATGCTATGGTGTCGCATGTGTCCCTTTCGCTCCTCAACGCTCGTCGTCGCAGTCGGAGCAGCCCGCTGGACCCCCTGCGCCCCTCACGTCGGGCGTGCGCTATGCCCGCGGGTCGGTGGTCCCTCCCGCGCCGCTGGAAATGCCGGGTGGGCTCAATCTCGGCATGCCGCCGCTCGACCGCTCGCACTCGACAAACGACCTCGACTCGCGCAAGGTGCGTGTGCCTCCGTGACTCTTGCGTTTGAAAAGTGTGCAGCCGCTTAAGAGCGCGCGCACTTTGGCTTTTGCGCTTGGCGCTGTTTATGTGGGGCTGGTGATTGAAGCGGGGTGCGTGCGCAGTTGTCGTCGGCCGATTTCCTGGACGCGGGAATGGGCTCTCCGCTTGCGTCGCCGTCGCTGCGCAAGTCGCTGAGCGGGAGTTCGACGGACATTGTGGGTGGTTGTGTTGTAACAGCGGCGCTTTCACCTGACGAAGAATTGGTTGTTTGGCGTGGTTTTGGTGGAAGGCAAGCGGACGTTTGGATGTCCGGTCACGGCGTTCCGTGCTGATTGTGCGTGTGTGCGCAGGGTCCGCTTCGCAAGCAGAGCTCGTTTGTGCTGCCCTCTGTGGAGAAGATGGCGAACAATTGGGCCGACGGCGCAACGCCCGAAATCCTCGCCGAGCTGTCTAAGAAGGAGATGAAGCGCCAGGAGATCATTTTCGGTGGGTGCGATGGGCTTTTGCGGTTGCACACACGTATGTGTGTGTGTGTGTGAGCGTGGGAGTGTGTGTGTGTGTGTGTGTGTGTGTGTGTGTGTGTGTGTGTGTGTGTGTGTGTGTGTGTTTGTGTGCGTGCGTGCGTGCGCTGTGAGTCGGCGCTATCGTCGGGAGTTGCCGGGCACGCTTGTGATTGATCGCCATTGAGTGGACAGCGGTTGACATTGCCCTCCCCTGCCACCCGCAGAGCTTGTAAAGACGGAGATCAACTACCTCAGCGACATGATGGCGGTGCAGGCCGTCTTCCACCAGCCCCTGCGCAAGTTTAAGATCCTCACAAACGACCAGGTCACGGGCATCTTTGTCAATCTCGACGACATTATCGAGCTCAACCGCGAGCTCTGCCGCGCACTCGTCGAGCGGCAGCAGGCTGCCGTCGTCGTCGAGGTTATCGGCGACATTTTTGCAGAGAAGGTGCGGCGTGTTGCGCGTGCGAGTGTGCGTGGTGCGACTGCGCGTGTGTAGAGTGCGATCGCGTGTGCGACTGCAAGCACTTGTGGTCTGACGCGGGCGCTTTCGGTGGCAGTTTGAGGGCTTTTCGATCTACGGCGCGTTTTGCGGCAACCAAACGAAGGCGCTCGAGGACCTCCAGACATACAAGAAGAAGAACGCGCAGTTTGCGTCGTTCCTCAAGGTGCGCCTCCGTGCAGTCACTGTGACGCCATTTGGAAGCATGCCATCATGCTGGTCATGTCTGCTGTTAAGTCCGTCATTTCGCCTGTGCGGGCTATGCCATTTTCGCAAATGTCCGTGCACTCAACCCACGTGCACATTGCTCTCAAACGCGCGACGCCTCGTCGCAGGACTGCGAGGCGAACCCCCGGTGCAAGCGCAAGGCGCTCAACGACTTTCTCGCCATGCCCATGCAGCGGCTGACGCGTTACCCCCTGCTGCTCGAGACGATCATGCAGGCCACGCCCAAGTCGCACAAGGACCACGCGACGCTCCTCCGCGCCACGCAGCGCGTCAAGGACGTCGTGACGAACGTCAACGAGCAGGTCAAGCGCACGCAGAACATGCGCCGCCTCGCCGCCCTCCAGAAGACGATTGACTCGACGCCCCTCGGCTACGTGGGTCTCGCTCCGTTGTAATTGCCTCAGTGTGGTTGGGCCGTTTGTGCTCTGGACTCGCTGGGTGATTTTGTGCTGTGCGTGGCCGTGGTGGGATTGTTTGGCACTCGATGGATCTCTCTATATAATTGTGCATGTGTTGAGCCGCTGTGTCCCTGTGTGCGTCTGCATGTCAGTGTGTTTTGTGCGTCCCTGCGAGCGCTGCGTGGCCTCGCCCCGACTGCCCTTTTTGGCTTCTGTCGCCTGACGTGCCATTGTCCGTGTGCAGAGCCTCGACATTATGGGCGTTCCGCGCGAAATTCTCCACGAGGGACCGCTCACAATCTCGGCATGCCCGCAAACGCGCAACCGCAACGCGAGCGTGCACGCCATTCTGTTCTCCGACCTCGTCCTGCTGACGTACAAGAAGGACAGCCATCTCATCGTCGAAATTGAGGTGCGCGCCTGTCCTGACACTGACCGGTGTGAATGGTGCGGAACTGCCCCGATAGGGACTAACGCTCTGCTATGTCACGTGCCCTCCCGCAGCCCATTCCGCTGTACGAAGTGCTCGTGCGCAATGTCGAGTCTCTCACGGGTGCGTGTGGTCCCCCCCCCCCATCAGGCGACGTTCGTCTCACACCCCTTTTGTCCAATGCAGAGCGGTGCGCATTTTTCCTCGTGAGCACGTCGCTCAAGGGGCCGCGCATGTACGAGCTCATCTCTGAGTCTGAATTTGAGAAGAAGGCGTGGATCACTAAGATTATGAACGCCGCGCGCGCGTGCGGGAAGCCCCCCCTCGGCCTCCAGTCGTACCTCGAATCCCTCAAGAAGCGCGACGGTGCGTTGCGTCGCGGCGCTGTGCCTGCGGTTTTTTTTTTCTGTTCC
>CALSCQ010000617.1:0-15697 GCA_943704525.1 Pigoraptor vietnamica
GGGGGGGTTCGATCGACGAAGGGGGTTGAAGAGGGGCGAGGTGGTCGCGATTGCAAAAGGGTTCTCGAGGAGAAGAGCAGCAGTCCAAGTGACTAGTACTAGTGACGTCACCGTGATTGCACAAGCGTGCCCTCGTTTTTACCCTCCGCAATTTGAAATTTTCGCTAATTATTGACTCAAATCTGGACTTTTTCAAATAAATTTTGTCGGATGAGTCTGCCCGCCCAAATTAGTCGCTGTGATGCTCCGCACGCAACCACGCACACACGCACACACACACACACACACACGGCACTCTCTTTCACGCACCTTGTTTCTCGATATTTCGGAATTGACACACAAGAGCGCATGAGCATATCGTTCCCATCAGCCTCACACACTCCGAGCACTCTCGTTTGCAGCGACCCCGTCGTCGCATCGCCGCACGATCGTGTCTGATAACCGTGCACTGTTCTTCGATTTCCGTTTGCGCTGCGCCACTACCTCTCTTCGTGTACTCCGCGCTGCTCTGACGCCGCGGCACATACGGCCAAGTTCTCGTTTCGTTGTGAGTGCGCGCGCGCGGCGGGGCGCGGGGGAATACGATGGCAGACGGCGACAACAACCACCAGTTTAAGGTGGTACTGCTGGGCGAGGGCTGCGTGGGAAAGACGTCGCTCGTCCTCCGATACTGCCAGAACACGTTCAACGATAAGCATCTCTCGACGTTGCAGGTGGGAACACATGCTATTGTACGAAATTAGCTGCGTTTTTATAGTGCCAATTATGTGTACGAGCTTGCAGTGCAGTGCGTGTGTGTAGGGGCGTTTTATTGTAGTTTCGATGCAATGTAGAAGTGCAAGAAAGTCTTGCGCGCGTGCGTGCGTTGACGTGTTTTTTTGCCGTGCCCCAGGCATCGTTCCTCACAAAAAGGATTAACATTGGCGGAAAGCGCGTGAATTTGGCCATTTGGGTGAGTCGTGCCTTCCGTTGGGGCTGCTCAGCGTGAGATCCCGAGTGTGTGGCGCGAGGTTGTGCGTCTAAATTGACGCAAATCATACACCTCACGCACACACCTCATGCACACTCTTGTTCCTGCGCGTGAAGAGGGTGCTGTTAATAGTCGCGGATCGAGTTTTACGTGGTGTTGGCAGGCTTTGGAGTTGCGAATTTTCCTATTCCCATCGGTTGAGTTGCGTTGTCGATTGACGTTGCACGGACATTGACGTTTGTTTGCATGGGCGCGTGCGTAGGACACGGCGGGTCAGGAACGCTTCCACGCGCTGGGACCGATTTATTACCGCGACAGCAATGGCGCCGTATTGGTGTACGACATTACCGACGAGGACTCGTTTGCGAAGGTGTGTGGCCTGTCTCTGTCTCGTGCTGTCCGTTGGCAGACTGCGCGTGTGCGTTTTGTTGTGCGGCGGTGTGTCAATGTGCTCGAGTGCGACTCGCTCGGGGACAGTCAGTTGTGTCGATGTGTCGATGTGTCGTCCTCTCTTTTTTCCACTCGAATTGCTCACACCGCGTCACGTGACGCGTGCGAGCAGGTGCAGAACTGGGTGAAGGAGCTGCGCAAAATGCTCGGCAACGAAATCTCGCTTGCAATTGCCGGCAACAAGATTGACCTCGAGAAGCAGCGCACGGTCAAGCGCGAGATTGCAGAGGAGTGCGTGTGCTCACATCGCCCTTTTGTCTCTAGTACTCTCTGCGTGCGCGTGTGCGAAGGAGTGCGTATGCTAAGCTCCCTGTTGTCTCTAGTACTCTGTGCGTGTGTGTGCGTGTGTGCGAAGGAGGGCGTATGTTCATTGCCTGTTGTCTCTAGTTGACTCTGTGCGTGTGTGGAGGAGAATGCGTATGCTTATAGCCCTGTTGTCACTAATTGAGCCTGTCGTGTGCGTGTGCGTGTGCGTCGAACGTCGCGCAAGCTATTGCAATGCCTCATAATGTGGGGTCTTCCCTGCTGACGCCGGTGTGGCGTGCTTGCGCAGGTACGCGGCGTCTGTGGGCGCCAAGCACTATGACACATCCGCAAAGCTCAACAAGGGCATTGAGGAAATGTTCCTCGACCTCTCGAAACGTAAGTCGCTTGCGGCGTACCTGCCTGTGGCAAACAAGTTGTCGCCGCGCTTTTTCATTGCTGTTGCTGGTGGTGAACATTCGTCTGCATGCGCTTATATGCTCTGTCCTTAGCTCTATCTGAATGCCTGGTAGAAGGAAGGGCGTGAAGGATGTGTGTGTGGTGGTGGTATTTTGGGGGGAAGAGTACTTGCGATCCTGTTGTGCACTGTGCTCACCACACACACACACACACACACACACACACACGCACGCACGCACACACACACACACACACACACACACACACACACACACACACACACACACACACACACACACACACACACACACACACACACACACACACACACACACACACACACACACACACTCACTCACTCACTCACTCACACACGCACACACACACACACACACACACACACACACACACACACACACGCACACACACACTGCGCACAGGGATGATCGCCGAGGGCGACAAGAAGAAGCCCGGCGACAGGGTAAACAACCGCAAGTCGGCCATTATTGTGGACGACGAGGCGCCCAAGGCCAGCGGCGGCGGTTGCTGCTAATGCCCACGTGACTCTCCCGCGCACTCATGCCCTCGGCGCTTTCACACTCCGTGGACTAGTTGCGCTTGTGTGCTCTATAGTGAGTGGGTGTTGGTGGCATTGCGTTCGCCCTTGTTTTTCGTTTCGGTTTTTAATGCGCGTGTTGCGTGTGTGCGTCGCGGCGCAAATATGGCTTCGCCGCGGCCAGTTTGCTGCGTCTGGCGTTTTTCCTTCATTGCGTGCCGTGTTTTGCTCGCCGCGTCATGTATTGCTCTGCCGAATTTCACATGTTCACATGGACGACTCTGCATACATCCCAAGTAACCGCGAGAGAGACAGTAACTGAGAGAGAGAATCAGCTTAAATCGTAGACGTGTGTCCATCGACTCCATTCAAGTAACAGTAGAGAAACAGAGAGAGAGAGAGAGAGAGAGAGAGAGAGAGAGAGAAGGCCGACTCGACTGACGCATTGCGGCCAGCACGTGATTTCTGGGTGCACAACACACACGACGGACTGATAGGAACTCGCCGACACGGCATCTCCAACGACCATTAGCACAACAGAAAAAAGGCATACTTTGCGGTGTAGGAAATGTCGTCGCACTACGACAAGCTCAAGGACGAGCTTGCACGCGGCGATGATGCGGCGTTCGAGAGTGCGTTTCGCACGGCACACGACGAAGCCCTTCGGCTGCACAAGCTTGAGCGACAGAGTCAGGTGCGCCCCTGTCACACACACACACACACACACACGCACACACACACGCACACACACACACACACACGCACGCATACTCGCACACACACACACACACACACACACTCACGCATACCGCACACACGCACACACACACACACACACACACACACACACACACACACACACGCACACACCCACACACACACACACACACACACACACACACACACACACACACACACACACACACACACGCACACACAGACACACACACACACACACCGTGCCGCACATATACGCACGCCTGCACAAACATGCAATAGCATTTCGCATGGCAAGTTGCAGGTGTCACTGCGCGTGTCACTGAGAGATCTCCGTGTCGTTTGCGTGGATGCGCAGGCGCACAAGTATGTGCTGCTGTTGAGGGATTCGATCAAGGCGCGCCTGGCCGACGCGTCGACGTCGGAGAAAGTGCGCGCGAAGGCCGAGGCGCTGCACAAGGAACTGGACGAGGATGTGAAGATTGCGCACGTGGAGAAGGTGTACGCCCAGATCGAGGACTTTCTGTCGAATTTCGAGTCTGACGACGGGTGGACGCTACAGGACAGCGACGCCAACCTTCGGATCTTGTATAGGTGTGTGCACCCTAGCGTGTGCCTCATTGATTGCTCTGCAGCCGTTCGCCGGTGTGTGTTCATGTGCGTGTGTGTGGGAGTGTTCGCCGTCGTGTGCAACCCGGTCCAGTAGCGCCCGCTGAGCGAGGGGATGCGCCTCACACGCACACTCGTCCCCGACCCATCACAGGCACCAGGAAGGCCACGAGTACCACACCATCCGCGCCGAGGGCACCCTCGACTGCCCCCTCTTCAACATGATGGTTGTCGCGAACGAGCTCGATCTGATCAAGACGTGCGTACTCTCACTCGCACGCACAGAGACAGCCGTGCACTTTGTCGCGTCACACTCGCTTTTGTTGGGAGAGCGTGCACGCACACCGACACGCGCTCTATCTCCGTTGCGCAGATGGTTCCCGCGGTACTCGTTCCCGATGAAGCTCGGTCTCGCTGAGGCCACGTGCCTGGCGCGCTTTGGCCGCATGAGTGAGCTCATCTACGTGCTCGCAGACGTCCCCTTCCCCTTCAGCAACCGAGACCTCGCCCTCGAGGTGTGTGTGTGTGTGTGCGTGCTTCTTTTGCGCATGGATTTCCGTAAGCGCACACCCGCAGGCTCACCGTCGCATGCGGACAGGTCGACGCAGAGGACGACCTTGATCACCAGTCATTCAACCTTGTCATCAACACGGTCGAGTCCTCCACCGAAGCCACCATTCCCCCGTGTCCCGAGGGCGTCGTGCGCATCGAGTGCAAGGGTGGCGCGCAGTTCACGTTCAGGGAACCCAACAAGACGGCGTTCAAGCTGCTGTGGGAGCTCGACCCGAAGATCGCCGTCGTCCCCGCGTGGCTCATGAACTTCATCACGATGAAGGTGTGTGGGCAATTGAACAGTCCTTGTGTGTTTGTTCCCTTGCGTGTCGGTGCATGTGTGCGCCTGTGTGCATGCATGTGTGCGCGCGTGCGCTTCTGCGCTTGGAATCGCGATGTCTCAAGCGCGCACACGCAATATTGCGCCACCCGCAGGTGGTCAAGTACGGCCTTTACAAGTTCCAGGACGTCGCGCTGGGCATTGCGGGGACCGAATTTGAAAAGCGCATCAACGACAACAAGGAACTCTACGACGGCATCCGCGAGCGCCTTGCCAAAATGCTCCCCGAAGAGAGCCTCGGCAAGTGAGAGGGGCCGCCCGCACAGAAAAGCTACTAAAGAGCCTCACACTCAAAAACGGGCGAATTCTGCAATCGTTCGCGCTTTAGTAGCCCTCTGTTGGATGGGAACAGCCTAACAGCACTTGTGGCAGCGGAGCGCGCACACGGCGCCAAAGCCCGCGGCAACGGGGACTGCGGTGAAGAGGGCGGCGAGGAGGCGGTTTTCGCGGTGCGTGTACGGCGTCTTTCCGACGGGCGGCGGTTGGCGCGTGATGACCTTGAAGAGGAAGTCCGAGACGCAGGCGGGTGACATCGCAAGCCACCGCCAAAGCAGAGTGGCGTCAAAGCCGACGAGGTACCTGCGCACGAAAGGAGGCGTGAGCGGCGCGACCCACGACTCGAACCCGCGGAGTGCGGACAAACAGTAATGTGTGGTTAGTGCACGCGCGAAACAGAAAAGAGTCAGTGTGTGCACACGACTGTCCGCGGATGATGGCTGTATGCCTCCCACCTCGAGTGCGGGGCGTAGGCCGTGAGTGCGTGCGTCATCGCGTGGACAATGTTCATGGGGTCCTGCGCAAGCTTCATCACATCCTTCGACGACTCGTAGAACTGCCGTCGAGATCGGGACGCAGAGTGAGCGAGAGCGGACACAAACACATGGCAAAGCAAGAAGACAGAAAAGCAACTCTCAGCTCCACACGCCTGCAACAAAGATCAGGGTCCACGTACCCGCTCGGCGTAGTTCTCGCCGTAGAGGGCGCGCGTTTCTTCCGAGAGTGCGGCCCACTTGCGCGCAAGAACGCGGCGCGAGAGCTGCTCGTCGAGGAGAGGCGTCTGCGCCGGGTGACGAGGTTCAAATGAGTCCGTGACCCTTTCGCCATACATGGACATACAATCACACACACACACACGCACACACACGTATACACACGTATACACACACACACACACACACACACTCACTCACTCACTCACACACACTCACTCACTCACACATTCACACACACACACTCACACACACATACACACACACACACACTCTCTCTCTCACACACTCACTCACTCACACTCACACAAACACACACACACACACATACACACACACACACACTCACTCACTCACTCACTCACACACACACACACACATGTATACACACACACACTCAGTCACTCACTCACACCCACACAAACACACACACACACACATACACACACACACACACTCACTCACTCACTCACTCACACACACACACACACATGTATACACACACACACTCAGTCACTCACTCACACACGCCACACGCACATTACAAGAACAAGAAGTGAGAAGAACACAACCAAACATCAACAAATAAGCCGACGCGCATTCTGTCACGCAGAGGCGCGACACGCACCGCACGCGCGCGATTCACGACAGTCGCACCTTGGCAAAGCCCGGCTCAATGATGTGGACGGAGACGTTGAAGTTGGAGGACTCTGCGCGGAGGGCGTCCGAAAATGCCTCGACGGCGTGCTTGGACATCGAGTACGACGCCATTCCTGGGCCACTGAGGCGACCCGCCACACTGCGTGGGCGTGTCTCTCCGTTAGTGGAGCGTTCAAGTGTGGGTTGGTTCAACGCGCTATGAATGAAGCACAACAAAGCCACACTCGAGGCAGCAAATTCGGAATGGATGCGCAGAGACAGGCCGTCCCATGCGTTGAGACACACTCACACTTCGAAGCAGAGAGAGGCAAACAATAGCACTTGCCTGGCAACGTTGACGACACGGCCGTGGGCCTTGCGGACGAGGGGAAGGAATTCGAGGGTGACGGCGACGACGCCGAGTGTGTTGACCTCAAGCACGCGCCGGTAGTCCTCCATCTGCGTCCACTCGGCATAGCCAAGGTCCATGATGCTGTGACGAGAACGAGAGAAACTCTGTAAGTGGTATGGCAGTGCGGGGTGGGAGGGAGGCAGCGGCAAAGGACAAGGAAGAATTGTGTTTGCGTGTGGGTGCATGCATGCATGTGTGTGAGTGTGTGAGAGAGAGAGAGAGAGCGTGTGTGTGTGTGTGTGTGTGTGTGTGTGTGTGTGTGTGTTGTGTGTGTGCGTGCGTGTGTGTGTGTGTGCAACGTGTGCGTGTAGCCCGTGCAAGCAGTCGCGAAAGGACCGTCGACAACCGCTCACCCCGCATTGTTGACGATGCCCCAAACGCCGTCGGGGCTGATCGACGCCACAAAGTCACGTGCCGCGCGAATGGAGTCCGCCTTCGTCACGTCGAGCGTGATCGCCTGCCACACACACCGTGTGTTGTGAGCGGCGGTGGTGGCGGTGGCGGTGGCGTGCGTGTGTGTACGCGTGCACGTAAGTGCTGAAAGTGCGTCTAACAATAGTCCCTTGCATGTTGCGAACCCCATGGAAACTAATAACCCAAGCGCAGCGAGTCTACGGCGCAGCGCACCTTGAGGCGAGGGGACGACTCGCCCTGGAGCTTCTTCAGTCCGTCCTCCGTGAGGCAACCGGCGACGACAATGGCGCCGCGCTTGTCCAGGTGCTTTGCGAGCAGATTTCCAAAGCCGGTGCTGCAGTAGACGGACCGGTGAGCAAGAGCGCGTGCACGTGAGGGGCTTCGCGTAAGAATGAATCCAACAGGAGGGATGAAAATCCGCGAGAAAGCAGATAAGGTCGGCCCACGTGGCGTTACTCACTCGCAGCCCGTGATGAAGACGGTGCGACCCTTCAGGTCGTGGCGACGGTAGCGGTTGCGCACAAAGCAGACGAGCGCACTCGTCGCCGCAAACGCGCCCGCGAACACAGCGCACGTGCGCCTGTCCATCTTGGCGATGCCCTCGCACACGGGCGCAACGAGCGACGAGCAGGCCGCAATGGGCGCCTTGAGCGTGCAGCCGAACATTCCCTTCGTTCAATGGGAACACGCGCGTCAACTGCGAACAGGAGACCCACGCACGCCTGTAACTTAGACTAAAGCGAACGTCGCATCCGTTTTGTGTGGGAGTGGCTGTAATGTTGGAGCGGAAACTTTTCGTGTCCGGCAGACACGTGATGTACTACTTAATTCAGAAATTGTCGTCAAAAACTACAAAAAGTAATATTCTATTTTCTTCATGCACATGGATACTTATTGCTGAATTTAGATATGTATGAAGATTTCCTGTGTTCAGTCTGCGGTTTCTCAACGGACAGATTCGTAATAAGTAAAACACTTTATGCTATATTTGTGCGAGAGATTAAACTACTAGAAATACGATAATAACTGAGAATCTATACATTATTTAACATGTACCGCAGTATACGCTTATTCAATATTTAGTCATACAATTTGCTTTTGGAGTAGCATGTGGACCGCTTTGACAGGAACGCGCACACACACGCACACTGCCACTCCCACGAACGTCACCGGGACACGCAACTCTCCTCTCTTTCAACACACGCCTCTCGACGCAATCGTAACCACACATTCGCCTCCATCCAACATATCCACGCTGTTTTGCCCGTCGCTTTGCATCCCGCACGCACGTTGGGCTCGTCTGACAAACAGCTGACTGTCGTGAAACGCCTCTTGCCGCCGCGCCCCTCTAGGGGAGAGGCGGCATCTTCGCTCATAGTGCAACATGGCGGCCTCTCTTTCGCTGTACACGAGAGGCGTGCGTGTGTGGATTCCCGACGAGCAGGACGTCTGGTGCGCGGCGTCCATTTCGGCTGATGTGAAGGATGGCACGCTGCGCCTCGCTCGCGACGACACTGCGGACGAGCTCGAGATTAAGATCGCGCCGGACGCGAAGAACCTCCCGCCGCTGCGCAACCCGGACATTCTGGAGGGCGCAGACGATCTCACGGCGCTCAGCTATTTGCATGAGCCTGCGGGTGCGTGTTTGCACTCTGAATCGGATGGGGATTAACTCGGAACTTGATTTGTTGCGGTTTTTGCGGCCACGTCCGCCCCTGCGATAGCCAATGTCTAATGCATGTGCGCGAGTGGCTGGTGTGTTTGGTGAATGTGAGTGTTGTGGAGGTGTCCACGTGGTGCGTTTCTGCGTGCGGTACTTGAACGTCTGCGTTTCTGCGCGTGCGTTTCTCCGCGTGCGTGTGCGCATGTACTTGAGCGTCTGCGTTTCTGCGCGTGTCTGCGTGTACATGTCACTCGAACGTCTGACACTCTGCAAAGGGTTGCGTTGGTGACGTATGGGCAACTGGTTATTATTGCCGTTTTTGCGGCCATCTTCATTCTCACCCAATCTTTCGACCCCCCTGCAGTGCTGGACTGCCTCCGCGTGCGTTACAATGGCAACACCATCTACACTTACTGCGGTGGGTTGTGCTCGCTGCGCTTTCGTCGTCGGCGTCAGAGGCAAATCCGCCGCATACTGCTTCAATTTGTTCCACTTGTCTCGCCCCTGGGGGGCGCATGCCTGCGTGGCACATGCCTGCCATCCATACTTGCGTTTGGGTTGTGCACGATCACTGATGCCGCCTGTCTTCTGCACTCGCCGTCACAGGGATCGTGCTGGTTGCTGTCAATCCATTCCAGCGGCTGCCGCTCTACAGCCCCGAAATCATCCGCGCGTACACCGGGAAAGAGATGGGCGAGCTCGAGCCGCACATTTTTGCCATAGCTGAGGACTCGTTTCGCGCGATGGCCCTGCGCAACGAAAACCAGTCGATCATTGTGTCGGGCGAATCGGGCGCCGGTGGGGAAGCGGATGCCGTCGCACGCAGCGCACAGAAATGGCGCACGCGTGTGTACGCGGATGTTGGTCACTTGCTCACTCATTCACTCGCCCACTTCGCCCGCTTACACACACACACATATTCACGCTCTCACTCGCCCACGCACACACGCACGCATCATCCAGCGACTTCTTATGTCACTGCATCCTCATATCTTTCATTCGGTCGCAGGCAAGACGGAGAGCGCCAAGTACGTCATGCGCTACTTTGCGTCGGTCGGCGGCACGAGCGAGGCCGAGTCGCAGATTGAGAAGAAGGTCCTCGCGTCCAACCCCATCATGGAGGCATTTGGCAACGCAAAGACAATCCGCAACGACAACAGCTCGCGCTTCGGGAAGTACATTCAGATACAGTTCGACAAGAGCCAGTCGATCGTCGGCGCGACCATGCGCACGTATCTCCTCGAGAAGACGCGCGTCGTGTTCCAGGCCGCCGACGAGCGCAACTACCACATCTTCTACCAGCTCTGCGCGGCGGCGTACACGAACGAGACGCTCAAGTCGGAGCTCGCGGACCTTGAGCTCGGCGCGCAGACGCAGCACCACTACACGAACCAGGGGGAGAACGCGTACATCGAGGGCGTGGACGACGCCGCCGATTTCGACCTCACGCGACAGGCGATGCTTTTTGTCGGGCTCGACGTCGGCACGCAGCGGCAGATATTCCAGGTGCTCGCGGCGATCCTCCACCTCGGTGACGTCCCTGTGACGGCGACGCGGCGTGACGAAGCGATTGTGGACAACGACGACGCGCACTTGAAATCGGCCGCGCGGCTGCTCGGCGTGGACGGAGCGCAACTGGCCAAGTGGTTCACGTGCAAGCGCATCGTGACTGGGAAGGACTCTGTGATATCGCCGCTGCTTCGCGCGCAGGCGCTGGGGGCGAGGGATGCGCTGGCGAAGCACATTTACGCGCGGCTATTCAGCCACATTGTGGACCGTGTGAACGCGTCGCTGTCGCACGTGGAGAAGCAGAAGACGTTCATCGGCGTGCTCGACATTTACGGGTTCGAGACGTTCGAGACGAACTCGTTTGAGCAGTTCTGCATCAACTACGCGAACGAGAAGCTGCAGCAGCAGTTCAACATGTACGTGTTCAAGCTGGAGCAGCAGGAATACGTCAAGGAACAGATCGAGTGGTCGTTCATCGATTTTTACGACAACCAGCCCTGCCTCGACCTCATCGAGGACAAGCTCGGCGTCCTCGCGCTCCTCGACGAGGAGTGCATGATGCCCAAGGGCGACGACGCGTCGTTTGTGCAGAAGCTCCTGAAGAATGTCGGCGACCGCAAGCACTTTTCGACGCCGAGGATGGGCGGGCGCGCCGCGTTCATCATCCACCACTACGCCGACAAGGTGTGCTACGACTCTGCGGGCTTCCTCGAGAAGAATCGCGACCAGCTACAGGAGGACCAGGTCGCCCTCATGGCCGCGAGCGCCAACCCCGTCATTGCCATGCTCTTCTCCGACGGCGGTGCGTCGTCCACGGCGGCTGGAAAGAAGGGCGCTGCGCCGCCGCCCGCGCAGCCCGCCGGGCAGAAGAAGAAGGCGACGCTCGGCACGCAGTTCAAGGAGAGCCTCGCGGCGCTCATGACGACGCTGAACGCGACGCGGCCCCACTACGTGCGCTGCATCAAGCCGAACCAGCAGAAGGTCGCCTCTCTCTTCGTGCCGTCGTTCGTGATCCAGCAGCTGCGCGCGTGCGGCGTGCTGGAGACGGTCCGCATCAGCGCGGCGGGGTATCCCTCCCGCTGGTCGTACGACGACTTTTACGACCGTTACGCGCTTCTCGTGCGCGGTCGCCGGCCGAACCGCAGCGACCTTCGCGGCGCGTGCCAGGCGATTGCGACGGCCACGATGCCCGACAGGGACAAGTACCAGTTTGGCCGAACGAAGGTGTTCTTCCGCGCGGGCATCGTCGCTTACATCGAGCGCCTCCGAATGGAGCGCATGCGATGGGCGGCCGTGACGGTCCAGAAGAACGTCCGCCGGTGGCTGTACGGCCGCGCGTACCGTCGCATGCGCGCCGCCGTTCTCTTGCTGCAGCGCCAGGTCCGTGGGTGGAGCGCGCGCCGCCTGTGCACGGCCATTCGCCGCAACCGCGCGGCCGTGCGCATCCAAAAGCGCGTGCGCGGGTTTCTCGCCGTGCGCGCCTTCACGCGCGTGCGCCGCGCCATCGTATGGCTGCAGTGCCGCGCCCGTGGCATGTCGGCCCGACGCGTGTTCCTCGAAATGCGACGCAACCACGCGGCAAGGACCATCCAGCGCGTCTACCGCGGCCACGTGTGCCGCACGCAGGCGCGGCTGCGCATGCGGGCCATCGTCCTGGCGCAGTCGTGCTGGCGGCGGCTGAAGGCGCGCCGCGAGCTCAAGACGCTGCGGATCGAAGCGCGTTCGGTCGAGCACATCAAGAAGGAGAAGTGGGGCCTCGAGAACAAGGTCATCCAAATGCAGAACAAGATCGACGACCAGGCAAAGGCCGCCGCCGCACTCCAGCGCACCGTCGACTCGCTCACCGCCGAGGTGGAGGCCGCGCGCGCCAAGGCGTCGGCAGCCGATGCCCTCAAGGGCCGCATTGCAGAGCTCGAGACGGAGTGCGTGTCCCTGCGCGAGGCCCTCGACGCCGCGCGCGCCTCCGAAGCCGACGCAAAGTCCCGCGCGGACGCGGCAGAGGCGTCGTTCAGCGCGGCGGCTGCGCGGATGGTGGAGCTGGAGCAGGGACTGGAGGAAGCACGTGATCGTGAGGCGTCCCTCCGGACAGTCCTGTCCGCGGCGGGCGCTGCTACGGCCAACCTCGTGCACCACGCTGCCGCCGATGCCGGGACGCCCTCACGGCGCAACACTGTCGAGCGCCGGCTGTCGCAGGAGGCCGCCGCGCGACGCCTGTCGTTTGCGGAGACGGCGCCGAGGGCGCTCTCTTCGTCGTCCGGATCGGAATTGCGCAGCCAAGCGACGCGCACGCTGTCGGCTTCTTCGGGCTCGGAGGCGAGGGCGCCGTCGCCCGTCGTCGTTGCCGAGCAGCGCGCGTCCACGTCGTCGCTTCCCCCGGTGGAAGCGGTCGCTCGCCCTGCAGCGGCCCCTGCGCACGCCGCGCCGCTGTCGCCGCCGGCTGTCCTCACGCCGTCAGCCCCGTCGGCCGCGACGCCCGTGCCCGCGGTCGCGCCATCTGCCGCAGTCGCCCCCGCGCCCGCGCCTGAAGCGCCGGTCGCTGTCGCTGCCACGTCGCCCGTGCCGGTGGTGTCTCAGACGCCTGGCACGCGTGCGGCGGATGCCCGCAAGGACGCGGTGCCGACAGTTTCGACGGTACCCACGGGTGCACTGTCGTCAGTGTCGCAGAGTGTGGCGCACGGCGCCGTTCCCGAGGCCGCGCGTGCGCCTGATAGCGCTTCGGCCGTTGCGCGCACCGAGTCGTCATCTGTGCCGCTTGCATCTGCCGCTGTGGTTGACGCGGCGCTGTACGCTGCGGCCGTCGCTGCGAACGCGGATGCCGAGGGACGCATCTCTCAACTCGAGCGGGACCTGGAGGCGGCGGCGAGGGACCTCGGGGCGACGCGCGAGCAGAACGCGCGGTTGCAGGAGAAGCTGATTACGCTGCAGATGCACGTGGAGCGCATACAGAAGGAGAAGCCGCGCCCGGACACAAACGCGGCCATGCTGGAGCACTCGAACAGGGAGCTGTCGAACGAGAACCTCGCTCTCCGCGAGCAGATCGAGGCACTCGAAGCGCGGCTGAAGGGGCTGCGGCACCTCGAGGACGCCCAGGACGAGCGCCGGCGGAGGGGATCCATCGCACGGCGCGACTCGGTGGCGCGGACGCCGAGCGGTCCGGGGGCTGGGATCGAGGTTCGTGTGTGTGTGAGTTCGAGTGCGTTATTGTGCCCAATTGTGGGATTTCTGTGCCGCGTGTGCCGCGTCGTCGTTGCCACTTGCGAGATTTGTGTGGCGCGTACCTCGTTGTTCTTTTTGCCCCTGTCGCATGTTTTGAGCCGTATTTGATTGGCGCAGAGCGTGGAGGAGGAGAGCGCGCTCGTGGGCGCGTTCGCCTTCGCCGAGCGCGACGAGGAACGGCTTGTAACGGAGCTCATTCTCAACGCGAACGTCGACGGGCTGCGGAAGGAGCTGCCGGGTATCGCCGGTCACGTGCTCTTCATGTGCATCCGTTACGCCGACCACGTCAACAATCCCAAGATGCTCCAAACGCTTATCACGCGCACGATCAGCTCGATCAAGCATGTCGTCATGGTGTGTGGACGCTTGCGTGCGTATTGGTGTGCGTGTCTGCGTGTTGGTTCCTAATTAGTGTGCGTATTGGTGTGCGTGTGTGCGTGGTGGTTCCTAAATTGTGTGCGTATTGGTGTGCGTGTGTGCGTGTTGGTTCCTAATTAGTGTGCGTATTGGTGTGCTTGTATGCGAGTTGGTTCCTATGGGTGTGCGTATTGGCGTGCTTGTGTGTGGTGCGTCAGCTGTTTGTGGAAAATGTTGCGCATGTGTACTGGGCGCTCATCCGAGACGGTCACTCACCACCCTTCACGGCCACTCACCACCCTTCCCCTTTGTTGAGCAGAAGAACGAGCAGAGCCTGGAGGTGCTTGCGTTCTGGCTGTGCAACACGGTCCAGCTGCTCTCCGACCTGCGACAATATGGCGGCGACGAAGGCAACGACGGCGTGGACGTCGCACCCGCGCACAAGTGCCTCAAGAACTTTGACGTGTCGGACGCCCGCATCGCACTGTCGACCCTCTCGATCAAAGTGTATCGCGCGATTGTGCGTCTCGTGCAAGACCGCATCGGCCCGATGGTCGTGTCAGCGATGCTCGAGAACGAGTCTGTTCAGGGCATCCGCGCAACGCCGAGCGTTTTTGGCCGCGTGATGAAGCGCGCCGCGCCCGTCCACACGCCCGAGTCGCTGTGCGACGCGCTCTCGGAAGTGCTCACGTCGCTCGAGGCGAATTTCGTGCATCCTGCGATGGTGCAGCAGATGGCGGAGCAGTGGGTGTACTTTGTCGGCGCGACGACGATGAACAATCTCCTGCTGCGCAAGGAGCTGTGCAACTGGGCCAAGGGCGTCCAGATCGTGTACAACATCACGGTGGTGGAGACGTGGTTCAGGGAGCGCTTCAGCAACCGCGGGTGCGACGGCCTTGACGAAGTGCGCCAGGCCGCGCAGGTGGGGCCGCTGACCTGTTGCGACTGTGGCTGTCTTCGCCCCCCCCCCCCCCCCCCCCCCCCCCCCCAAACATCGTGTTTTGCACCGCGTCTAATCGTCTTCGTGGTTTTCCCACGTCCTTCCGCTCGCGCCCTTCTTCCTGACATGTGAGCTGTTGTCGTCTGGAGTATTTTGAGAGACTCTGACAACCGGCTTCACACCCAGGTGCTCCAATGCCTCACGAGCGCCGTCGACCTCGACCTGCTCAACGAAATCACCTCGAAGCTCAACCCGCTCCAGGTGCAGAAGCTGCTCACGATGTTCACGCCCGACGAAGGCCAGGACCGCATTCCCGCGGCCATGATTCGCGCCGTGGGTGCGTGGCGGAGAGAGGCCGACGCGTCTGGCGGCGAGTGGAAGCTGATGCTGGAGCCGGACCTTTCCGCGGCGCCCGTCGTCATTCCGTACGAGCCGGCCGCGGTGGCGTTTGAGTCGCTCTCGCTGCCCAAGTGCGTGGGACTGGAGGGCGCGCTGAAGCTCGTGTGAGAACGCAGACTGCGTTGGACAGCGAGGGATGGAGTGCCTGCTGAGCTGAAATCTATAATAGGGACGCCGTTTGGGCGTTGGTTTGTATAAATACGTTGAAGAAGAGTGACGGGCCCAACTGAACCAGTTAGCATTCGTGGCGTTAGGTCTCGAGCTGGGTGTTACAGTGCCCCCCCCCCCCCCCCCCCCCCCCC
>CALSCQ010000624.1:0-34569 GCA_943704525.1 Pigoraptor vietnamica
GGGGGGGGGCATGAATATGCTCATACGCACCAGCGAGTGAAAGGCGGCGTTGGCGCACCATCCCCAAAATACGCGCGTGTTGAACTGCGAGGATGGACAAATTCGTCAGCCCACACACGCACTATGCACACGCGCACTCAAAAAGCACACACACACACACGACAGCCCGTTCCAGGTCACGTGCCGCATCCACCCACCCGCGAGTTGGTCTGTCCGATCGAATACAGCTGCGGTATCTTCAAGAGCATCTCGGCGCTGACGTCACGGTCGAATATGCCGATCGCGAGGGGCGGAAGCACGGTGAACACGACGTTATACAGCGCGAGAAGCCACTTGTCAAAGAGAATCTGGGGAGCGAAAACGAAGGGGGTGAATGCTGCGGAAACAAAAGCACGCAGCGACGCCCTGCGAGCGACTTGACAGGCTGCGACCGAGCGAACACGACTGCGAGTGCCAACATCCCAACCCGACTCTGCCTCTCTAGAACCACGCGACCCCACACATACGTCGTGACCCCCATACTCTCTGACGACAATTCTGTAGCAGCGGCCCACCTGCCCCGAGAACCCGTTGACCATGGCGAACCAGAACTGGATAAAGTACAGCGCGATGTTCTTGTAGAAGCAAAAGAGGATGACCTTGCTCAGCCGCGCGTACGACCACGCGCCGTGCACGAGAAGGAGCCGCTTCAGGAAGCGAAACTGCGCAATCGCATAATCCGCCGCGCGCGCCGCCTGAAGACCCTCCTGGCCGCTGATCCCGATGCCCACGTGCGCAGCCTGAAACACGGTGCGTGCGTGTGTGCGGGTGTGTGCGTGCGTGTGCGGGTGTGCGTTGCAACATGCCCACTGTAAGCGCCAATCCTTCAAGCTATTCGTAAACGTGCACACAGCCCCGTACGCACCTGTATCATGCCAACGTCGTTGGCGCCGTCCCCAATCGCGAGCGTGATGGCGTCCGTGCTGCTCCGCACAAGGCGCACGACCTCGGCCTTCTGGAGGGGCGACACGCGGCAGCAGATGACGGCGCGGCAAGTGTGGGCGAGGCGCAGGAAATCCCGCTTGAGGTCGTCCTCAAGCGCGTAGATGAGCGAATGACCGTCAATCACAAGCGCGAGTTCCTGTACGCGCAGGGGGGGGGGGGGGGGGGGGGTCGCGTCAGCAAGCCATTAGAAGTTCGATTCGTACCCACATTTCGGTTACGAAAGGGATAGTGATTGTTTTTTTAGGAAACAATCGCATTTAGCGTGTTGCGAATTTGACCAACATGCCGCAGCGAGCAGAGCAATTGGCAAAAGAGAGTGCGCACCTGGTTCTCGGAACCGACGACGTCCTCAAGCTCCCTCAGCTTTTCGCGAATGTAACCGGCGGCGGCGTCCTTGGACTCTTCGTTGCAAGCGAGGATTGTCATGCCCTCGCGCAGCAGCTTGCACGAGAAGCCTGGACACACGGGTGGGTGAGAGGGCGTTACTACACAGAACGCTGGCTGGGGTTACGTCGCACACATGAACTCAGACATGGAAACACACTGTGCCTATCTACATGCAACACACGCACACGCGCACACACCTATAACACACAATGCGAATCGCAAAAACACAGGCGCACGCGCACACACCGATATTGATGGCCGTCTCCTGCTTGTCCCCCGTGAGCACCCAAATCTTAATGCCGGCGTCCGAGAGGTCTTTGATGGTGTCCGGCACCCCTTGCTGCGGAGAAAATAGAGAGGGAGGCAACACGGTCACGTGACACGCGGGCATTGACGATTGAGACAAAGAAGATTTAGGGGGAAAAAAAATACTCACTAAAAAAACGCAAGCGCGCGCGTACACCCACAATTCAACAAAAGTCGCCCATGCTACAAAGAGGCGCACCTGCAGCTTGTCCTCGATTGCCGTTGCGCCAAGAAGGAAGAGGCCGCGCTCGATGAGCTCCGCAGCGTCGTCCATTAGCTTTTCCCTGTTCTCAATCGCAATGCTTGCCGCGTGGTAGCTCTTCGCCCACTCCTCGTAGCTGCGAGTTGTGCGAGTGCAGTGAGAATGTGTGTGTGTGTGTGTGTGTGTGTGTGTGTGTGTGTGTGTGTGTGTGTGTGTGTGTGCATCTGTATACGTGCGTGTGTGCGCGTGTGTCCATGATAGCGCGATTCAGTAACGTGCGACATGGAATGCACGCGCAACGCACCCGCGCGGGTCGAGCTCAGCAACGGCCACGCAAAGCGTTCGAAGGCCCTCGTTCGCAAATTCCTGCGAAGTGGTCGTCGCATCAGCCGATCGTAACCGAAAAATGAAAACGGGCGAAGGACGCCAAAGCGCGCATGCAGATAACAAAACAACCAGCAACACGTCTCACGCGCGTCGGTGCAAATTCCTCCCCGTGCGAAGCGCTAACAACAAAAAACAAACGTCACCCACCTCGAGGTGACGGAGGGTTGCCTCTGCAAACGGCTGCGCGGGCGACAGGCGCTCGTAGATGACCGTGTCCGCGCCCTTGCAGTACAGCTTGATGCGGCCGTCGGGTCCCTGCACAATCACTGACATGCGCTTGCGGGTGCTGTTGAACTCGAGCACGTTGAGCACCTGCGCGCGTTTGCGTGACCGCCGTTGAGCAAAACGTACAAACAGCCAACGATCGAACAGTATGCACCAGCACAACAAACTAGAAGCAAGAACGTGCGTTCCCCTCTCTCTTCCCGTCCAAGATGCACATGTCAGAGTGCATGAGCGTGTGCAACGTCCATCGACCCACAAGGTCCCGTTCACCACGCACACGTGAGCGTGCATGAGTGCGGAAGGGCTTCCAGTCGACAACACACCTTGTACGTCTCCTCGTGGCCAAGGGCGTTGATCATGACGGAGTCCGGCGTGCGCACGTTGAAGGAGAACCCGAGCTGCTTGACTGCGCGCACAAGCGCACCTTCGTCCGGCGAGGAAGCCTGTGGGCAGCGTGTGAATGAGACAGTGCGGTAACAGACACGAACCAAAAAGAAATGACAAAAGGAGACGAAAGGGGCGAAGAGACGATTTGCGTGATAAAAATAATAGGAACAACACCAGAAATGAAACAAAGGAGGCGGGGGAAAAAGAAAAAAAAGGACAAAAAAGACAGGGCGAAGAAAAACAACATGCTCCGCACCGCAACGCACCTGGTACACAATCTCGCCCGGCCGCTCCTTGTTCCTCTCCGGGATCACCGTGTGGCACACGGCAAGCAGCGTCAGGAACTCGCGTATCACAGACGCCGTCGGGTGCCCATTCGTCATGTTCTCGAGCAGCGCAGGGTCCGCAAGCGTCGACGCCGCTGCGCCAGAGCCGCGCGCGTCCTCAGCCTTCGCAGCAGGGAGGACCTCGATAAAGCTCCCCGTGCTCGCGTTCTCCAGACGTGAGGGCATGCCTCCGCGCGAGGACGAACCGGCGGCGGAACCGGACGCTGCGCGCACGGGCGCTGGCGTCGCGACGACGTCTTCCTCCAGCTTTCCGTACGCAATGCCGCCGACGGTGGCACGCCTAAACTCCATGACGTTGCAGGTGAGCGTCCCCGTCTTGTCAGAGAAGATGTACTTGACCTGTCCGAGTTCCTCGTTCAAGTTCGACGTGCGCGCAAGCGCGGGCGTGTCGCTCTCGGCGTGGTACATCTCGAGGTCGTTGTTTATAAACATGGCCTGCACGAATCGGACGACCTCGAGCGTCACGATGAGCGAGATGGGCACGAGGCTGTTGAAGAGGATGAGAAACGTGAAGAAGCCCAGCACAAAGTTGCGACCGCCGCCGCCGTCGAGCGCGAGGTACCAGTGCGAGCGCGCGTTCTTGCCGGACCACGCGACGTCCCCAATCGCGCAGAACAGCGACATGCCCAGCAGCACCGCAAACAAGTACAGGATCTGCCGGTTCGTCACGTGGTCGATGTTCGACCGCTTCATCGGAGCGACCGTCTGGTTGCGCATCAGCTTCGTGTCGTGGCCCGTGAACACCGCGACGCCGTACACCCACGGCGTGTTGCGCAGCTGTGCGCCGCGCAGAAGCAGCTGGGTGGGGCCGAGAGGGACTGCGATGCCCTGCCCGCCCTCGCGCACGTTCGCCACAAACGTGTGGAGGGAGTTGTTGGGCTGCTCGCACGTGATGACGCCCCGGAGCGCCTTGGCGTCGCGCGGGGAAGTGATGCGGGTGAACTGCGGAATGGCCTGCGGGGGGCGCGTGCACGTGCGTTAACATGTCGTCAACAGTTCCCGCAGTTTAGAATAGAAAAAAAGGAGAGGCAGGCGCACTGCAGTGTGAAAAGGAAAAAAAAAAAAAAAAAAAAAAACATCGGCACCACGACCGGCCACGAGAGAGAGAAATCAAACAGAAGACGCTTCCCATGCACCAGGGCGGGCCACGTGATCGGTTGCCTGCGCACCTGCCGTATCTTGAGGTTCGTCTCGCCGTCGAGATTGGACGTCTCGATGTAGCACATGCCCTGCGGCTCGCTGGACGACAGCAGCACGAGATCCGCCGGGAAAAACTTGCCGTTCGACACCTTCACAATGTCGCCAACGCGCACGTCCTTCCACCGCACGCGCTCAAAGACGCCGCCGCGAAGCACGCGCGTGGGGCGATTGTTCATCTCGTCGTCCGACCTGTGTCGCCTCTGCACATGAATGGCGGAGAGTTAGCAAGGACGAATAGAGAGCGAACGGAGGTCGCCTGGCGGACTATTCGGAGAGCGCACACAGAGGGACACCCGCGGGAGGTCATGCTGTAACCCTCACCCAGTCTTCGATGATTTCCTTGACGGCGGTCGCGGATAGCACGAGGAGGAGGGGAACGGCCGTCGTGAACTTGCCCGTTGGCGACACATCGCCAATTTGCTGAAAACGAGAAATAAAACACACAGAACGGCTCCGTGTCACCTCTGGCATTTGGCGAAATACATGCGTGCACGCGAACAGGGCTGAGATGCACCAAGGCGAATGGGCGCTGACGCCACCTGAACGGTGATACAGACACGAATGGGCACAGCATGACAATAGCGTAGATGCGGGAAGCATTCGCGTGCGGAAGACACCCCCAAGGCGCACCGCTTTCACCCACCTGTATGCACGCGATGAACAGGAAGAAGAGGTTCGCATAACGCGAGAATTGATCGTAGAGAAACCGCGGGAGAAACGTGAGCACGTTGTACTTGCCCGTGTGCACGACATTGGCGGGAAACTGCGCCGGCATGTTCAGCTCGGCGTCGTTGATGTGGATCACTCGCCCCGCGCCGCTCTCAAGCGCACACTCCTCGGTAGCAGCCGCCTCCTCGGCTGTTGGTCAGTAGTGCGCCGAGAGAGCGTATGTAAGCGCAGTTGTGTGTGCACGTGTACGATTACGGCGCGCAATCCTATTCACAATCGCGCCACGCAGGGACACCGGCACTGCGCCCGAAACACATGCACTCCCACACATGCAAACCACACGCACCGGCCGTTTCCGCGTCCACCGGCTCCATCACGGAAAGGCTGCGAGGCCTTGACGACTGCCGCGACAGCGTGCTCGGCGTACCCCGACTGGCTGACCTCGCCGGCGTGGACATGGGCGCTGCAGGGGCCCCTGTCGCTCGCCGCTGGTCGTCAATGAAGCGCAGCGGGCCATAGGGGTCGGACATAAGCTCAATCTCGTCATCATCGTCCATCATTTTCTCGCCGAGCGGCGCCGCACGGCCGCGCCCCGCCCACGGAGAAGTCCCAGCGGCGTCAGTGCAGCGCCTTCAACACTGGCACAATGCGCTTGACTCAGTCGAGAGTGTGTGTGTGTGTGTGTGTGCGTGTATGTGTTGGAAGTGCGTGCACTTTCGCCGTGGTACGAGCTGGTTTTGTGGAAGATGAGGTCACGTGATGTATCACGTGAGTGATTTACGGAATTACTTAATGGTGGAAGTACTAAGTACTCTCATAATGGTACTACAAATAAATATGTGATTTTCAAAATTATGTATACAATTTTTATGAATTTGGGTTGATCGACGTCGCACATTCAAATTTAATCTACTTAGTCGCATAATTGGGAGCCAATCATTTTGGGTGGCAACTGATTCTCGCGATTGACAAATGAACATCCCTAATAAGTATATCCGCCTCTCAATCCGCTGGTTGCATTCGTCCATTTAATTTGAGACAACCCCAAAAATGTGGTCATGATTTTTGAATTTTTCAAACCCATTGCGCGGGTGAACTCCATTTGTGCACCGTACACACACCACACAACCTCGCAACACTCCACACACGCCCTAACACGGCCCACTGCCCATCTTCACTTGTCCCGTGTGTGCTTTCGACTTTGTTTTTGGCATTCTAAGGAACGTAGCTCGGGATCGCAGGCCGCTTCTGCAGCGCAGTTGCGAATCGTTGTCACTTGTTTGCGACGCGCTTTGGCTCGATTTCGTTTGTTTTGAGCCGGTGCTCCGCCGGACTTTGGCTTCAGGGATCCTCGCGGTGTCGGAGGAAATGGACGGCTGACGGCAATTGTTGCTGATCTTGCTGCGATTGACCCTCGCTGCCTTACTTGGATTGAACCGCTTCCTCGCCACTGCTTGTGAGCGCGGCGAGGGCCGTGGGAAGAGAGTCGCGGGCGGGCAGGCACAGGCGGCCTGTGCTATGGCGGAGCCGCCAGGTATGTGCGTGTGTGTGAGAGTGTGTGTGTGTGTGTGTGTGTGCGTGCGCGCGCGTTTGTGTGTGTGTGCGTGTGTGTGCGTGTGTATGCGTATGATGGGTGTGAAGTTTGCGGGGCGTCGTGCTTTGAAAGGCCATCCGCTTCAAACTCTCATTCTCTCTTCCTTTTGTCCTTCATGTGCGCACAATGATGTCTGCGACGAAGTGATTGCATTCCCTTTCCCTCCATTTTTATTTTCCGTTTTCAGCGCTGTAACGCCTTTTCTTTGGGTTCCTCCATAAACAGCCGCCAAGCGCCAGAAGACGGAGGGAATGAGTTCGCCGTCACAGACGGAGGTGTGGTCGCACGACCGATTAGAGCGACTGCGCCGCGGCATCCTCTCGATATCGTCCACGCTGGACGCCAAAAAGTTTGTTGCCGCAGTCCGCGCGAGCCTCCGCCTCATTTCTGGCGGCGATGTGGTCGCGGTGAGCGTCGTCGTGTATTCGGAGGACGGAAATGAGATGTACGAGCTCTCGGAAAAGGGCGAGGGGGTGAAGATGAAGGCCGACGAGAGCGTTCTCTGGTGCGTGCAAGTGGCCGCCGTGTTCCTTTCTGTCCCTTTCTCTCATTAACGGCTGCGCTAACACCCACCTTGCTCGTGCGCAGGCCGAGCGTCGAGGGGCGGATAGCGACGCGGGTGAGTGTTGAGGGCCTCTTCCACCTCTCGGCGCTCAACGGCTCGTCCCCTGCGAACGCCACAGTGATACCGCTCATCCCGCCGTTCAACTACGACGGCGACGTCGTGCCCTCGGCCGACGCGTCGTCTCCGCACGGCAGCGGCGCGCTGAACGTGGGCGTCATTGGCGTTGTTGTGGTCGCGCACAACTCTGCGTCGGTGCACCAGGACGTCATCGCGTTTGCTGAGCACGTGGCCCCGTGCCTCAGCAACGTGCTCAACCACGACATGGTCCGGGCGTCCGCCAGCCGCCTCGGTATCGTCGTCAGCGCGAGCGAGTCGCTCGGCGGCGCGGACACGGATATTGTGAGCGGCGCCATGCTGTCCCGCTTGCGTTCGATCGTCCGCGCCGACCGTTGCACCCTCTGGCTGTTAGACTCGACGACGGACGAGCTGCGCCTGCGCCGCCCGGCGCGTGCGCGCGATGCTTTTGGGGCGGTGCTGGAGGAGCCTGGCGAAGACTCTGGCAGTGCCTCTCTAACGTCAAGCCCGCGCAAGCCTCGCGCCGAGAGCAACGCGCAGCAGCCTGCGCAGCATGTGATACAGGGCGGCCAGCGGTTGCGCCGGAAAGAGTCGATCGACACGGAGGAGACGTCGAGCGGCGGCATTGTTGGTATTGTGTTCCACGGCGGCGTCGCCATTCGTGTGGAGGACTCGTCGACGAGCCCGCTGTATGATCCACACGTCGATGGGCCGCCGGGACCCGTGCTGTGCCTGCCGATCAAGGCGCCGGACGGCCCCGTGATTGGCGTCGTCTCGCTGAGCAATGCCCCGCCGCGCGTGTTTACGGAACAGGACGAGTGCGTCGCGAACGACCTCCTCCGCATTTACGGCGTTGTTTTGAGGAACTCGCTCATGCTGGACGACCAGCGCGCGGCGCGCAAGCAGAGCGAGGTGTTGCTCAAGGTGGGTGTTGGAGTTGCGCGTTATATGTAGGTGTGGGGTAAGTAGCCGCTGTAGTGCGCGCAGCCTGTGTTCCTGAGCGCTTGTCGACTAATGTGTGTTTCCCCTGTGGCACAGGTGGCGGAGTCCCTGTTCAACAACGTGGGCGACACGACGAGCCTTCTCCGCGAGATCATGAAGGAGGCGCGCCGGCTGATCAACGTCGAGCGCTGCTCCATCTTCCTCCTCGACAAGCCGCGCAAGGAGCTCTACGCAACCGTGTTTGACCTCACCGACTACTCGATCGAGGACGACCTCGGCTCGAAGGGCGGTCCCTCTAGAGACGGTTCGAACGGCTCGCTCACGCCGGCGGTCGCTGACCTCGTGAACGCGCAGACGAACAACGTCGCCATCGACGAGATTCGCTTTCCGGCGACGCAGGGCATCGCCGGTCACGTGGTCACGACGGGCAAGATGGAGCTCGTGCCGGACGTGTACACGGACCCGCGCTTCAACCGCGATATTGGTGGGCGAATGTGCATGGAATTGTCACGTGAGCTCTGCGTGTCATGAATGGCTTTTGAGGGGCGCGGGTGCGGTCGTGCTGTGACTTAACGTGCGTGCAGGTGGTGAATGTGTGTGTGTGCTGTCATTGTGCGCCATTTGTTTCCAGAACGAATGCGTGCTGTAATTGTGACTGCGCGTAACGTCGGTGTGCTGATGCGTTTATTCCCCGCTCCCGCAGACGCGCGCACTGGCTTTCGCACGCGCAACCTCCTCTGCATCCCTATCAAGGACGGGGACGAGGTCATCGGCGTCGCCCAGCTGCTCAACAAGCGCGGTTCGGGTGTCTTCACCAAGAGCGACATGGTCCTCGCGAGCGCCTTCGCCGTCTACTGCGGCATCTCGGTGCGCAGCGCCCTCATGTTCGCCGAGGTCAGCAAGGCAGAGTCGCGCACGAAGGTCGCGATTGAAATGATGTCGTACCACATGCGCGTCAAGCCGGGCGAGCTGGAGCGATTCCTCGCGATGCCCCTTCCCCCGATCGACGTGTTTGCGGAGGCGAAGATGCTGCGGTTTGGCCTTGCGCCCATCACGGACGACGAGACTGTCATGATGACGCTCGCGATGTTCCACGACCTGGGGGTCGTCTCGCGCTTCCGCATTCCCACGGAGACGCTCGTCAAGTTTGTGCTGACGGTGAAGCGGGGTTACAGGGACGTGCCGTACCACAACTGGATGCACGCGTTCTCCGTCGCGCAGTTTTGTTACGCGCTCGAGATCAACTGCAAGCTGACGTCGTACATTGACCACTTCCGCGTGTGCGCGCTCTTTGTGAGCTGCCTGTGCCACGACGTCGACCACCGCGGCACCACGAACGCGTTTCAGAAGCTCGCGGGCTCGTCCCTCGCCGCGCTCTACTCGTCCGAGGGGTCCGTCATGGAGCGCCACCACTTTGCGCACACGGTGTGCATCCTCAACGCGGAGGGCTGCAACATTTTCCAGGGACTCAGCACGGCCGAGTACCAGGGCATGCTGGACGTCATCAAGTCGAACATTCTCGCGACGGACCTCGCCCACCACTTTACGATTCGCCCGCGGCTCGAGCAGCTGACGAACGGGCGCTACAACAAGGACGATCCCGAGCACCGGCAGCTGCTTTGCTCGCTGGTCATGACGACGAGCGACCTGTCGTCGATTACGAAGCCGTGGGAGCTCTCTCGCCAGATTGCCGACCTCATCTACACGGAGTTTTTCGCCCAGGGCGACATTGAGCGATCGAAGGGTTCGCAGCCCATGGAGATGATGGACCGGTGGGTGTGAGAGAGTGTGCGAAGGCGTCGCATGTGCGCGTGGTGGCTACCGTTCCTGTGGGCATCTCAAAACTCACACCGAATGCTGCCTCTATTCGCTCTCTTTCTGCGCAGTTATCGCGCGAACAAGCCCAAGCTGCAGCTCGGCTTCATCGACTCGATCGCCCTCCCCGCCTACCGCATTCTTGCGGGCGTCGTCCCGGCAACGAAGGAGGCCGAGCAGGGCGTCCTCGACAATCGCGAGCGGTGGACGCGCGTCCTCGCTGAGCAGGACGCTGCGGCTGCTGCGGGTGGCGCGGGCGGCGCGGGTTCGTCGTCGTAAGGGACCCAACGGGAGCGCAGCTGCCGTGCACGTGTCGCTATTCGAGTTCGTCGCGTGTAGCGCTTGTCGATTCGCTGCCCCGCGGCGTTTTGCGTTTTTGCGTTGTTGCCTCTGAGTTTTTCCTTTGTCGCTTTCGCGCTTTCTCTTGTCCGCCCGTGCACACCCCTCATCCCCACTCACACCTGCACGTTTCCCTCCTCGATTTTCTCCTCGCATGCAGTGTCACGTGTGTATTGCGCCTGCGTCGTCGTCATTCATGTCTCGTCTCTACGCCCGGCGCTCTCTCGCGTCTGCCGCCCATGGCACCGTCTTCGTCGTTTCTTCGAATTGTATTTAACACGAGAGACCGTCGGCGATGCCTTTCCGTTGCCACCTCTTCAGTCTGTCGGTTTTCGTCTGTTAGCGTGCAGCGATTCTGCGAACGTCTGTGGGGCAATGACATCTACTGTTGCCGCTCATACCGAATAGCCAACCCTGTGAGCCGCTTCGCTCAGTTTCCGCTGTTCGCCAATCGATCCGTCGCTACAAAAAAGTCTGCAACCTTTTTCATTGACTAGTCGGCAACATTAGTGGGTCTTCCCCGCGGCCTCTGCGACCCAGTAAGAGCCGTTTGGATATTCGTACACGCCGAGCGAGGCCTCCTTCATCTCGATGGAGTAACCGGCGTCTTGCGGGACGACGTAGCAGCCGTTGCGCACGCGGGCGGGGTGCACAAAGTGCTCGTGGAGGTGGTCGACCCACTCGACAACGCGGTTGTCGGTCGTGCCGGCCACGTACGCATAGTCGAAGACGCTCAGGTGCTGCGACGCAACAAGTGCAACGGTGAGTGTGACAGGGAACCCTGAAGTGTTGGCGACTCCGACAAAGCAATCAGCGAAACAACGCAGATGGGAGAAGTGGGAGTGGCACGGAAGGCGCACCTGCACGTGCTCGCACAGGCCAACGCCGCCGGCGTGCGGGCACACGGGGACGCCGAACTTTGCGGCCATGAGGAGCACTGCGATGATCTCGTTGACGCCCCCGAGGCGGCAGCTGTCGATCTGGCAGTACGAGATGGCGCGGCGCTGCAGGAGCTGCTTGAAGATGACGCGGTTCTGGCAATGCTCGCCCGTCGCAACACCGCACCTGGGTGAGGAGAGATGTCGAATCAGCTTAATATAATAGGCGTGTGACCCAACGCCCCACTTTTGTGGTGAAGGAGAGAACGGGTGCGCGTTAGAGGCAAGCGCAGTCCACTGCAGAGCACGGCTGACGCATGCGTGACTGTCATCCTATTCACACGGATGGTCAGTAAATACCCGTCCATATGCGCTTATCCCTCTTCTATATCGGAGCAATATGGCAAGTGCAACGCACCCGTGCGACTCCACTGCGCGCTGGACGGCCTCGTGGCCGACGACGTCGTCGGGGCTTGTGGGCTCCTCAATCCACTTGATGTTGAACTGGTACAGCGGCTCCATCCACGTGATCGCCGTGGGGACGTCCCTGCGCAATCGTGTTGGCGAGGGTGTAGTTGGCTCAGAGAGTCATGCCTGGCCACACCATCCGTGCCCATAGAACGCACTACACACCCTCAAGAAGAGGCACACGCGCACCCAACACACCGGACGCAAAAACGACTCAACGGCCAAAGAACAACAGCGCACGGGACGCACCATCGCTGGTTGGCGTCGGTGGCGAGCTGGCAGTTGGGCCCAATTTCCTCGCGGACGATGCGCACGCGGCGCACGTCGTCCTGTTGGTCCGCGCCTACCTTCACCTTGAACATCGTGAAGCCTTCGGCGAGCGCCTCGCGGCACAGCTGTGGGCGAGGGATAAGAGACAACATTACTCGTCATTTCAAACACTGCACGAGAACATTCGAATCGACGGGCCTGCATAATAACAACATAGCAGCAGGTACCTTGCGAATACGCTCGTCCGAGTAGCCCAGCCACCCGCACGACGTCGTGTACGCAGGCACGCCGTTCGCAACAAACGCGGCCACGCGGCCCTCCACGCCCGGCCGATTCTTGCGCAGAATGGCGAGGGCCTCCTCCGGGGTGAGGGCGTCGGTGATGTAACGGAAATCGATGAGGGAGACGATCTGCTCTGGGGTCATGTCGCACAGAAGGCGCCAGACGGGCTTTCCCTCCAGCTTGCCCCAGAGGTCCCACAGCGCATTGACGACGGCGGCCACGGCGAGGTGGATCACGCCCTTCTCGGGGCCGACCTGCTCGCGGAAATAAATGGATGAAGCGCGCTTGTGTGAGAATGGGAGGAACGTGGCTTGCAGGAGTGTAGAACATGGCTTGTGGTCGTTGTTGTGTGTGTGTGCGTGTGCGGGAGTAACGGGTGGTTTGCACGCATGTATCGAGGGAGTCGGATAGGGATCCGGCTGCACGGCACGCACCCAGCGCAGCTGACTCTCGCTCGTGATTTCGCGCCAAAAGCCCGCAAAGTTGTTGAAGATCGAGTCAATGCTACGACCGACGAGGAGGCGCTCAAGCGAGCGAATCTGCCAATGGAAAGAGTGAGGAGTTACGTGAGTTGTGCGTGCATGTGTGTGTGTGTGTGTGTGTGTGTGTATGTGTGTGTGTGTGTGTGTGTGTGTGTGTGTGTGTGTGTGTGTGTGTGTGTGTGTGTGTGTGTGTGTGTGTGTGTGTGTGTGTGTGTGTGTGTGTGTGTGTGTGTGTGTGTGTGTGCGTGCGGTGTGCATGAGTTCCTTAATCGACATGACGAGCCGCTACAGAGGTAGGCACGCACCGCGCACACGACAATCTCCGTCCCACGGCCCAGCGTAAACGAGAGGCCATGTCCCTCCGTGGCACACAGATGCTTCGACACGTGCACGACGACATACGCAGCCGAGTAGTCAGGGTCCGTGTGCTGCGCATTACACGTCGTCAGCAAAACAACCACGAGACTAGAGCATGACGCGCTCTTAAGCGCACCATTGCGTCCGTGCCGTGCTGTTCCTTGGAAGTCGGGAAGCGGATGTCGCGCACAGAGAGCGACTCGATCTTCCCGCCGTAGGCAAAGGGCTCGCCATCTGTTTGCGATTGAAAACGGTAAGCACACTGAAGCTAATATAGTGCGCATCACTGCTGTTCGCAACGGCCGAGTTCGCAGTGACAAACGAGCAATGCCTCCCCAAATCATAGAATGTCGGCGCAAGTAGAAGTGTTGTCAAACGCAGAATTGATTTTGAACTCACCCTTGCGCGCACGCTTGGCCGCGCAGGCGCCGTCCGTCCCCTCGTGCGCACGCTTCTCGCTCATTCTCTCCGCCGAGCACTCACTGCCCACCGCACAAGTCCAGTCCCACGCACCGGTGCAAACTCAGTTGAAACGAGACTTCGGTTGCTTGTGCGATGATGGCGAGGGCAGATAGGCTCCGCGCGCACGTGTCATATCCAAAAACTGCGCACGGGGACAGCCACACACTCTTTTCTCACCCCGGATTAAAATCTCATTGCAGATGGACCCCTCCCAGCTGACTCGTGCCTTACGCAGGCTAAAGCCCCTCTCTCTCTCTCGGCGAGCTGATCCCTCTTTTTGCGCTTATTGTGTCGTGTGCGCGTGTTGGAGTCTTTGGACTGGGCATAACAGTGAGGATCTCGAGTTACATACTGAGGCAACTACTGCGCTGAGCGGCTTCTGCGATTTGTTTCAGGCGCGCGTGCGAGGGTCGCCACCCTCCTTGGGCGAAGAATGGTGCGTGTCGCGTGCTCTGGACGTACAGCCTCCTTGTATTGTGCGCATGATGTGCGTTAGTGCGTCTCTGCGTGCTCACTCTTGTGTTGCTGTGCATCCATTCGCAGGCGCGCAACGAAGAGAAGGCCCAGTGCGTACATGGACCCCTGTCGCGTAGTGCTTACTGTTTCAGTCTCTGCTTTTGTCTTGCGATGTGATCGACCCTTTCTGGCGACTCCTCTTTCTTGTAGTTGCGTGCACGATGTCTTATTGCCCGTGTGTTATTGTGCGTCGGCGTGTGGATGAGTCTGCGATGCCGCCTTCTCCTATGTATTTATGCGTGCTTTGTTCAGGTCGATGCTGTCGCGGTTCCGCGCCGTGCAGCAGGCGGAACTCAAGGGCCCCGAGAAGCGCCGCCCTTTCCTCGCCTCGGAATGCAGCGACTTGTCTGAGGCCGAAAAGTGGCGGCAGCAGATTTTGCGGGAGGTCGGAAAGAAGGTCTCGCAGATTCAGAATGGTGCGTGACTGTGTGCGTCCGCTATGCAATGTGGTTGTGTGCGCATGTGCGTGCGCTTACTTGTGTTCAGAGGAGTTGATGTGTCTGTTGTGATTTTGCGTGAGTGCCGGTGCTCCCGTGCGGCGTCCTTCGCGTCGCATGTCTCGTAGGTGTACACACCTTGGAAGTCGCTGCGGACTTGCTGCTTCTCCTTCCACTGCCGTGCGTTGTTCTTCTGAATTGCTGCTCTCGACGGCCGTCGCTGCAGCCGGCCTTGGCGAGTTTAGGATAAGGGATCTCAACGACGAAATCAACAAGCTCATCCGCGAAAAGTACCACTGGGAAGACCGCATCAAGGAGCTCGGGGGGCCTGACTACAGGGTGCGTGACGCGCAGAGAAGGACGCACACACGACGCGATCCCCGTGTGTGCGGTACCTACGCACGCTATGGGATGCGGATTGGTCGCATCATGTGCGAGAGACGGTGATTGGCCACTTCATGTGTGAGAGGGTGATTGGCCTTCATGTGCGAGAGAGGGTGATTGGCCACTTCATGTGCGAGAGAGGGTGTGTGGTGATGGCGCGCACGTGTGCTCAAGCTGATTGCCGCGTGTTGTTTCGTGTAGAGAATTGGCCCGCGCATGCTCGACCACGAGGGCAAGGAAATTCCCGGCGGAAAGGGATACAAGTGCGTACTCGCGCAGAGGGCCCGGTCTCTCCACTGCTGCGCTTGTACGCCGAGGCACACGCATATTCACGCACGACACGCACGTCCTTTCAACGCGCGCGAATGTGGGGTGTTCTTGCTTCCCGCGACAACGCTAACCTGCATCTCTCGCTTGCCTGTAGATATTTCGGCGCCGCACGTGACTTGCCTGGAGTGCGAGAGCTCTTCCAAAAAGAGCGTGAGTGTTGGTCGGCCGCAACGGCGCTCCCTTTCCGTTGCGCGCTCTTTCACGCTTACACTGCATCGGACGTTACTGCAATTTGTGCGCTGTTTGCTACGCCCGGCTCGTGTCGTGTTCCGCATTTTCACAAGCGACTTACCAATTGCCTTCGCACGCAGTTCCCTCTGCGCCGCGAAAGACGCGCGGCGAACTCTACAAGAGCGTCGACGCCGACTACTACGGCTACCGCGACGACGACGACGGCGTCCTCGTGCCCCTCGAGGCTGCGGCGGAGAAGGCCGGTGGGTTCCTTTTGTGTGCGCGTGTGTCCCCTGCAGTCGGTTGCGTGTTTCTGTGTTGGCTCGCCATGCTTTGACTAGTTTTATCTCTGTGCTGGCGTTTTGCCGTGGGTCTCAATGCGCGCGTTGTTGTTCCGTGTGCAGCGCGCGCCGCGGCCGTGGAGCGCTGGCGGCAGCAGCAGGCATCCGGGGCAGTGCCCGATGCGGAAGAGGACGGCGAGAACATCTACGCTGTGGCCGGCGAAGGTCGGTTGTGTGCCCTGTTACTGCCCCGTTACAGTGATGTCTATTGCGCTCCAGTGCGCGCGTGGCAGCGGACGCTGAATGTCTGTGGCATGCGTGCGTCGGTGGTCCACTCACGCGTGCCTTTCCCCTCTGCAACTGTGCGCTCAGGGGACGATGAGGACGTGTCTGAGGAGGAGAAGGTGCAGATGGCGTCGTACGAGGAGGGTGCGCAGGGGCGCTTTGTGGCGCACGTGCCGGTGCCCTCGCAGAAGGACGTCGAGCAGATGCTCATTGAGCGCAAGCGGAGGGTGCGTTCACTTTCGCTGCGTTTTTGCTGCGTTTTTGCTGCGTTTTTCGCGTACGTGTTCGCCGTTGGGACCGTGTGTGCCTGTGTGTGTTCGCGTGTGCGTGCACGGCACTGCATTGTTTTCATTCAGTAGGCTCGGCTATTCTGTCAGTGAGTGCAAGTGTTGTGGCTGCTTTGCGTTGCTCATGCTGTTCAATCGTTCGCAGGAACTCTTGGAGAAGTACGCGAGCGACGCACTGGTTGCGTCCGAACAGGAGGCAAAAGAGCTTGCAGGGCGAAAGTGAGGCGGTCGAGGGAAATACACTTGTGACTGCCCGCTCAAAACATCATCTTTTTTTCTTTCTTTTTTTTTTCATCTACGCTCGAGAACAGAGAGGGGGGCACGTCAGCCACGCATCCCCCACCGCACATGGCCCACTGAATGTGCGACTGACACTGTATATTGCGATGCTGTCAATCGAGAGCTTGCCGCATGAAAACGCAAACGCGCGCAATGCGAAAACGAGACCACACAACACGGCCACACACAAACGCGCACCGCAGCAGACAGACGATCGAAGAGCCGGAGAAACAGAGGGCGAACGTCCTCGAGCACCAGCAACTACTCGGTGAGCTGCGGCTGGCGGAACCCGCGCGCAGCAGCGTGCCCCTTGACCGGCGAGTCCACCTCCATCTTCTGTGCGGCATTCGAAGCGCCCGCAACGCCCACGTTCTCGTCCTCCCCGTCGCTGTCCAGCAAGTCCTTGTCCGCGGACGTCGGCGGCCGACGCGTGCGACCGCCGCGGTCGTTCATGCCCTTGCGCTGGCGGCGGGGCGTCGGCGAGAGCTCGTCTGGGGCAGCGTCTTGCTTGCGGATGGGCGTCACGTCCGAGCGCTGGCGCTTCTCGCGCGGCACGTCCTCGGTGACGGGCGCCTTCGGGGCGGGCGAGGCAATGTTCCACTGTCGCGGCTTAGGGGCGCTGCACAGAGTGCGACAGAGGCGTGTGAGTGATGGCCTGTAGATTTCGCATTTGATGCATCGCGGAAAGAACCACGCACAGCGGCGCCGCCGTCCGTGACACTCACGGCATGTCGGGCGATGGCATGCAGAGAATGTCCCTGTCGGCCTTGTTGCCGGGCGTGCCCTTCAGGATAACAGACCCTGGACAAGATAGGACCGAAAGCGGACGGGACAGCGGGATGAGTGAACGAGAACGCACACATTAGCTTGCCGGGTGGCCATCCGATTTGCACACAGGGCACTCGGGCCTCGCTAGCTCACCGTTCGCCATGGCGTTGTCGTCGTAGATGCGCGCGGGTATGGCGCTCGGGAACGGAGACGGCGCCGCAACGCCCGAAATGTTGAAGGAACGCACTGCGGCGCAAAGTCCGGTTGGCATGTGGAAACCGCACGGGGACGCAAGCGCCACATCCGAACATCGAGTCGAGAGGGGAAATTTTGGACAGACTCGCATGACATGAGACAGGCCAGTATGGTGGACGACGTACCCCGCGTGCGCACGCTGTCGGGCGTGCTATGGTTGAGGGCGGCGAGCGGCTGCTTCGAGGGAGTCGACGACGCGGCGGCCCCTGCGACCGCAAATCGCGCGAGCTCCGACTGGGAACCAGACCCACGGCGGGCGCTGTGGCAGCAGAAAGAGTGTGGTGAGCGAGCGTAACGAAGACAGGTTATCGCAAGATTCTTACGCGCATGTCTCGCGAAGTAACACATCGCGCGCTGCATCTCACCCCTGCGGCTTGAGCTTGGGAGTGGCGATCTTCGGTGACGCGAGGATGGACGGCGAGAGAAGCGGCGAGTTCTGTGCATTGCACGGTGGTCAGTTATTGCAACCAACAACAGCACGCGCAAAAAAAAGTTCTCAGTCTTTGTGCATGCGTGCAAGCAAGACATAAGATGACACCCACGGTGGCAAACGGGGAGAAGAGACCGCTGCCGTTGAGACCGGGAGAGCGGCGGGCGGCCTTGGCGCGCTCGCTCTCCTCGTAACGGCGCATGTCGTACTCGATTTCGGATGCAAGCTGGCGATCGGCCGCAAGAATGTCTGATGTAATGGACGGAAAGAGAGAGGCGAATTACACGCCGAGAAGCGGCATGTCTCAACACGCACACGCACACGCACGCCACACACACACACACACACACACACACACACACACACACAAGTACTCACCCGACACCTCGTCCTTGTAGTCGCGCATGATCTCTGAGAGGAATCCCATGACGTTGCCGAGCAGCGGCGAGTGCCTCTCCTCGAGGAGTCGCTTGAGCGCAATCACAACGGGCACAACATTCTCGACGACGTTCTTCTTGACAATCTGCACGTGCGAAATTCAAACAAACTAAGATGTCGCTCTCAAGAGTGCGATTGCGTTCGCCTGCGTGCATGTCCGCGAATTCGATCCCAACGGACGGCAAGCAAAAGCAATGCTCACCTGAGAGATGAACTTGGTCTTCGCTTGCGCCATTGCAGCACCCGCAGCGTCGCCGTCATCGGCCGCGTCCTCCGCGGCACGGCTGCGCGTCGCAGCGAGCTTGATGTCCTGCGGCAAGGAGACAAATACGAGTCAAAAGACATTCGCACTTGTAAATGTAGTGCAAAGAGAGGGAGAGAGAAGAACGCACTTCTACCGTGCTAAGCGGGAGACAGAGGAAAATCGTGCTTTTTCTTTCTCCTAATGGCCTCCGATTCACTTGCCCCGCGCCCACCTTCGAGCTGAGCACCCAGAGCGCGTCCTCGAGCACGGCCGCACAGCCCCTCTCCGTGTCCGCGGCATCGAGCGTACCCTCCGCAAAGAGGTTGAGCACGTCACCAGAGAGTCGCGCCGTCACGTTGAAGCGCTGGTCGTCCGGCATGGCCTGGAGGAGGATCGAGTAGATCTGCCGGCGCTTGCTGCGGAGGGATTGAAAGGGCATTAGGCAGTCTAGGCGCACGCAGAGCGATATGCTGTGGCACAGAGTGCGCGCCAACGACACACTACTAAGGTGAGGAGAAAGCGAAGGGATGAAGGAGCTCAATTAGTAAAAGAAGTGTGTTTTCAGGCGCATCGCACCTCGCATTCGCGGGTCCGTGCACGTCGAACATGGCCTTCTCGCGCTCCGTCTGCGAAAACTGGTTGTACACTGCGCAAGACGCCGGGAGGCAAGTGGATGTCAGATCGAATGAAATCGTACATGGACTGGGATACCCTGCACCGACGACTGCAAACATGCCTGCTCGCACACACGCACAACGCACGCACGTACCCGTGTGGGCCGTGCAGCGGTTGAAGTGGAAGACGGCCTCGATAAAGTGCGCCTGGAACATGAGGGCGTTCTTGCCGAGGAGCACGTTGACGAGGCAGTACTTGGCTGCGGGGCGTCGAGTCGGCAGTGAGTAAGGTGTGTGTTGATGCTACAGTGCATGATACGCGGCACACGTGTCTGCACGGTGTGTGCATGAAGAGGCGCACACGACTCTCATTATGACATATTCGGACAAACTGCATTTCTGTGGAGACTCACCGAAGCGGCGGACGTCCGCGTGGTCGTCCACGAGGCACGCAGCAAAGCGGTAGAACAGCACGCCCTTCCACTTGACGTAGTCCTCCTGCGACAGGCACGACGCGTCAGCACAAATGGGCACACACGTGAGCAATCGCACGCGTCAGCACGCAGATGGCACACACGTGAGCAATCGTACACGATCGCACTCGATCGAGCGCATCATTCCTGAAGGCACGCACAAAGCGATCACACACGCGCGCCCACACATAGAAGCACACCCACGCATACGCAAGGAGAAACAACACACACGCCCGCACACACAACACACACCTGGAGGAGGCGCGTGAGCAGCATGAGCGTCTGCCGGCGCACGAGCGGGCTCTCGTCGCGGAGGCAGCTCGCGATCGTCGGAATGTAGCGGTCAATCATCATGGTGTATCTGGGAGGGGGACACATCACGACATCAGGCTTGTTCTCCGTGCTGAATGCAGCGCACGCGTCTGTGCGTTCGTGAAGCATGCCCGTTGCGGTGGTCGCCCTCACGCCCATTGCTGTTGTGTGTGTGTGTGTGTGTGTGTGTGTGTGTGTGTGTGTGTGTGTGTGTGTGTGTGTGTGTGTGTGTGTGTGTGTGTGTGTGTGTGTGTGTGTGTGTGTGTGTGTGTGTGTGTGTTACAACGTGGGCACTCACCGGATGCACAGGTCGCACAGGACGACCACAATGTTGTTGCGGATCACGGCATCGTCGCACACTTCGAGCTCGCGCGCCATTGCCGCGACGCACTTCTTCGCAGTCTCTTCGTTCTGCAGGCAGAGCTTGCCTGCACGTTGGTCGAGAGGGAGAGTAGGGTAAGTAGAGTGCTGTGTGCGTGTAGATGTGTGTGTGTGTGTGTGTGTTTTTGTGGTTGCGAGCGTGCGTGTGCAACTGTTGGAGTGTGTAAGCGACACTCACCAAGAGCAACAAAGGCATGGGCCCTGACCGATGCAGGAATCTGTGTGTCAATGGTCTCGCCTGCGAGTGAATATTTAAGTAAGCGCAATGAGAGAAGTGCGCAACGCCAAACTCTTGCATGCCGGGCGGCCGTCAATGTGCGACACGCGCGTAACCACAGCTGTGACTCACCGGTAGGGGACGGCCGCTTGAGCAAAGGGGCGATGAGGGCCTCGACCAAGACGTCCACGTCGGTGAGATCCGCCACGCGCGACATCTGGCACGCCTCGCCGAGAGTGAACAGGAGGCGCGCCATGCGATCGGCGGGGAAAACTGCAGTGGCGCACGCAGAAGAAATGGGTCATGAGCAAAAAAAAAATTGCCTCGAACGGGGTTGTGAGCAAAATGATTCGTGCGCGTTTGCACGCACAAGCTCCCAATGCAAATTGAACAGGTCGCTCGCACGCGTACGCACCGTCAGCTTCGGTGGCGTTGCCGTACACGATGGCCGAGAGCTCCCTGTGGCAGTCGCGCGCAAGAGCGCCCATCCAGCTGCGGTCGGCGACAGGCGAGGCGTTCTTTCCGCCAGATGGCGCCGAAGCATGGAAGAGCTACGGGGAAAGCAAGACGTAAGCGCACTGGCACAGTGTGCTCGACGCAGAAGGGCCGATAAAGAGAACGACGGAAAGAGGGGCGAGGGAGGAAGGCAATTTAGTGCGAGTGCGTAGGCGCACCTTCGTGAGGGTCTGCATGATGGCCGCAATGTACGAGGGCGACGAGCGAAATCGCTTGAGCGTCGAGAGAAGGTCGTCTGCGCGAACACAACAAAGAATGGGAAAAAGCGCGTCAACGGTCACTTCACGGCAGATTGGCTTATACCGTGGACGGGTGTGCATCAAACTCTACGGTGATCAGTTCAAAAACGACCACGTGCGGACACGGCAGCTTGCGCCACAACACATGCGAGTAAAATAATACAGCGGATAAGCGCGCTCCGACGCACCCCGGATGGTCGCGGCCGTCTTGTTCCGGACGACGCGGTCTGCACACGACCCAATCACGCGCAGCACGTGCACGGGCGCGTCCGAATCGCAGGCGTCAAGCTGTCCACGTAGCCGCGACGCATAGTGCGCCACGACGGCGTCGCAGTCGACGAGCTCGGCGTTCGTCGCCGCAATCTCGGCCATGAGCAGCCACGCACCCTTTTGGGAGAAGCGCGGGAGTTCGAGATTGTCAGTACAGGCGCGGACATGTAAACCAGAGTGTAAAGCCTGTCGTAAGATGAGGCAGGAACGACATGCGTGTAGAAGCGACACAACACTTCCGCTCACCTTCGTCTCCTGCGCAGCGACGGCGCGCTCCATCACGGCGTCGACAATGTCGCGAGAGAGGCGGCCGTCCCTCTTCCACAGCTGAAAGGCGCGCTGGAGGTAGCGCGGGCACTCGGGGAGCTCGGAGGAGGCCATGGCGGACACAAGGGCCCATGCGGACTCGCGATCGCTGTGTGAAAGCCAATGAAGGGAGGAAGGAAGGGGATACGTCAGCCCAATGTGAGCAGCCACACGAATATTACGCCCACGCCGGCCCATGAGGTAGCCGTGGGTCGGCACTCTTCGGCCGAACGCCATCGACCGCAGTCAGAAAAATGAGTAGAGATTCGCACACGCACACGCACTCGGCACCTTAGACCGCACAGCAAAACGCACCCATCGTCCCTTGACATGATGCCGCAGAGCACGACCTCGTCCACAGCCGCGAGGCACTTCTCCTGCACGGTTGCCTCGACGTCGGCGACGAGCGGGAGGGCGCATTCGAGCCACAGCCTGCGCGGGGGCCAGTGGTTCAGCCCAAGGCGTGAGTAAGAGACGTAACCCGCATGCAACAACAAAGAAGAGGGGGGAAATTTATAAGTAAACTCAGCGGCTGTGAATCGAACGCATTCGCGCACCTGATAACGCTGGCGTCGTTGGGAAACCTGCGGAGCATGGCCGTGAGTGTCTGCAGCGCCTGCTTGCGCACGGAGAGAACGGCATCGATCGACCGGTCCTGCAGCAGGGTGCGCTCGTCCGACGTGGGCGCGCGGCCTTCCAGCATGCACAGCGACTCGAGCGCCTGCCGTGCATCGAGAACACGTTAGCCCTTGCCTTAGAAACAAATGAGGGGGGGGGGGGGGGGGGGGGGGGGGAATGCTTGGCTAGCACATGTCGAGGGCAAGCGAACTCAAAACGACATCAGTGAGGTGTGAAGGGCTGCTCAAGTAACAGCGAATCACACACGGTTCGGTGTTCTCAGCAGCACGCACCATGAGCGCGGCCTTGCGCACGCTCTGCTTGTCGTCGCTCATGCGCTTGCGGATGGTGAGCTGGAAGGGAAGGCCGGCCATCGACGCCGAGATGCCCGTCGCGTTCGCCGAGAGGGACACGCGCGATGACACGCCCGCCGACGGCGTGGCGGGGCTCTGGGGCGCTGCGTTGTCGCGTGTGGGACACCGATGTCAGTAACAAACTCCAAAAAACAAATTGAATCGGGTGTCTGTAGGCGCGCGCAGTGCAAAAAACGGCAAATGCATGCTATTGCTTTGCCACATGGCGCGATCCATGCAGCGCAGGCCTCGCACTCACCGACAGCTTCTTCAGCGGTGGAGATCGCGAGCATCGAAGTCGCAATAATGGCGCGGAGGTCGGGGAGCGCCGCGTTTGCTGCGTACGCCGCAATCTCGGCAAAGGACGAAAGCGCCTTCGTGCGGACGCTGTTCGCGTGACAAAGTGGGAAGGGGAAGCGGATGGGTGAGACGCGTAGGAGAGAAACGGAGAATGAGAACAAAGTTCCATGCGTGCATCATCAACACGGTGTGACACTGAGGTCCATTTATATACCTGGGCGCCTTGTCCGATGAGCGCGCGACGACCATCCGCATGAGAGAGTCGGCCATCGATGCCCACACTGCCGGCACTGCGTCAGAAACAGGTGGGAAAGGAACAGTGTGTTAACACAAGAACATTCCCGTTGTGGAGCAGTAGGAGATACAACAGCCCGAGTTGAGTGCAGACCAACACAAGGCACGCACACGCACCCTTCTCCTTCAGCTCGGGGCGCACGAGGAGGGCTTCGGCCACTTCAATGGCGAACGAGCGGTAGGCGACCTTGGCGTTGCGCGAGTACTTGACGAACCACGCGACGGCCGTCGGGAAGAGACCATCGCCGAGTCGCGCGCTGATGGCCGCAATCGACTGCGAGTGCGCGCATGTTATAAGGAAGAGCATGTCATCACATTCACTGCAACACAAGCACCATGCACATGCGCATATTCCGCCCGACGAAAATTAGTTCACTGACGAACCTGTGCCGCACGAGCGCGATACTCGGCGCGGTCGGGCACCTTCACCGCCACGTGCTGAACGAGCGCGAGGGCGGATTGCGCCGCGGGAGCGCCCAGTTTGTCGATGCAAAAGCTGCTTGCAACAGGACGATGAATAAGGACGGCCCACGCGCACACCGCAGCCACACGCACTCGTGACACGCACGCGCATACGCAGGCATGCGTGCGACATTCACACAAACATCGTCACACGCACCAGATGAATGCCGTTGCGTCGCGGTTGACGCACTGTAGTCCCTTGGGAATCGTCGCGGGGGCGAGTGCGCCGCCGCGGACCATAATCACCGCCGAGATGAGCGCCTTGCACACCTGCGCACGCAGAGCCGTAAAAAACAGAATTGAAAAAAAGTCACGAGAAATAAGGGGGTAGTGAATGACTTCTTGCTTCACGGGAAATGCGCTGCGCCGGCTGACCTTCGACAGGACCGAGGCGCGCGCGGCCGTGCCGTCGCCAGCAAGCGAGAAAAGGGCCGCATAGCCCGCCTCAACGACGTCGTCGAGGTTCGCAGAAACTCTGCGGCAGCACAAAAGGTTAGCAATGGAAGCAAAAAACAAGTGGTCTGGTGTTGCGAGTGGGTTGTGCGTGCGTGCACGCGCCCGCCATTCCCCGCCACTAACCCAAACGACGGCGTGTCGCGTCCCGCGATTTCCGTCCGCTCAAAGACGACGCCCGCGACGACTTCGATGATGTGGCAAACGCACGCGTCGTCCGCCTGCCCGACAATGCTTCCTGCGTTGCGTGCGAGCGCCGCCAGAAGCGTCGTGAGCGCCGGGACACATGCGGCGTACTTCTTTGGGTCGAAGTTGTCCGCGGGAACGCCCTCGTCTTCCTGGTCGCACTCCATCGCGTCATTCTCGTCGGAATCGTCGTCGGCCGCAAGCATGTCCGCGCCGCCCGCGACCGCGCGTGGGGCCCTGCGAGTGCCGCGCTTGCCGGCGTTCTGTTGGCGCGCTCCCTTGGAGTTCTTGTCGCCGCCTGGCGGTTGTCGTTGCCATTAGTGAGAGCCGACAATTGACTAAAACGGCTTGGCAGCGCATGCAAGGCTTTGAGAGTGACACACATTCGTAGCACACGAGCACTGTGCGGTAGCGAGAGTGTGTAGGTCGACCTCCACGCGGCATGATAACCCACCCGCGGCCTTGCCGAGAGAGCGCAGGAGATCGACGCAGCGGCGCATCATGAGCGGCTGAAAGATGCCGTACGCTTGGCAGCCTGCGCGTGTCAGAGTGGCCTCAGCACCCACGCAAGGCCCGTTCAAACGATGCGAGCATCGCTAGAACTACCCACTTGGCGAGACATATCAGTGTCCACGTGTTCTCCGCTAAATTCGACGATGCGTAACGCACACGCACGCTCACCCTCAGTGCCCAGCAGCGATGTGTAGACGGTCGCCGCGAGCGCCGCAGACTCAAACTCGGCAACAGGGCGCGTGTGGCGCGGGTCCGTGCCCTGGACAATGCAGTGGAGCAGGGCGACGAGTGCGCGCGCGTTGCACCCGGCATCCCCAAAGACTGCCCAAAATTCTGCCGGCGAACAGGCGCGTGTTACAGATGCAACGGGGAAAAATAGTGAAAAAAAAGGCCAACAACATCACGCAAATGACCGCATTTTTACATGCGATTAAATCAACCCTTCGCACTCGCGATGCCCTCCCACTCACCCTTTGGCGTTTCCACGAGGCCCTTCCACTTTGCCAACACTGTCGCAAGCGAGCGCAAGTGCGCGTCCGCAGCCCCATTGCCGCCGCCAACGAGCGCCGCAATGCGCTCAGGCAGCAGCGTCGTGTCGGGCATCTCGTGGAATCCGACGCCCCAGACGTCGTCCTCCCACTTTGCGTGCGCCGCATCCGCCATCTCCACGTCCGCCCCATCGCCTTGTGTTGCGCCGAGCCCTAGACCCTCGAGGGCGTCGAGGGCCGCAAAGCGCAGCGCATGGTACTCTGCGAGCGCCATCTTTGCCGCGTGGGAAAAAGATGGCGACTTTTCGAGTGGTTGTAACTGCGTTTCAGTCGAAATCGGTTGTCACTTTGTGAGGGCGCCAAACCAACTGGACCAAAAGTTTTGAACTTGGCGCCCTTTTCTGATTTCCTTACAAGGCGAAAGGAGCCCTTGGCGCCAATTTAAATTAGAATATTAATAACATTCATGCCCTAATATAGATAAATATTCTCCAATGGGATCTAATATGGTATTCAGAGTTCCGTCATTCAAAAAACTTGTGAAACGGTGGATCAAACCCTTCTTCGCACGCGAGAAACTGCCTGTATATCCCTGCCCGCCTCCCCTTCTCTTCCCCTCTCAAAGGCGCCTGTGTGCCATGAGGAAGGTGTAATCTCGCTCTTACGTTTCGTATTGCTAGAACAGACCAGGACGGACAGATAGGAGCAAAAAATGGCGCTGCGTCCATCGGCCCACGACGTCCTGCAGGCTGCCGGCATCGCGCTCGGAGATGGCGTCATTTCCGCAGACACTGTGGATGCGACTGTGGGTCGCCTCCAGCGGCGTATCGTAGAGGTTAAGGTACGTGCAGGACGCTGGTTGTTTGCACGTTTTGCTAGGACAGCCTAGCGTGTGTGTTACGTGGTGAGAATGTTCATCTGTTCGTGTATGCGTCTTGAATTGTGCGGCGCTCACGATGCCCCTCGCGCGCGTGCGCTGTGTGTTACGTGGTGGATCAGAGAATGTTTCATCTGATTCTGTGTGCTGTAATTGGCACGCTTTGTCTTAATTGTGCGGCACTCAAGATGCCCCTCGCGCGCCTGCGCTGTGGTGGATCAGAGAATGTTTCATCTGATTCGTGTGTGCTGTAATTCCATTGTCGTAATTGTGCGGCGCGCACGATGCCCCTCGCGCGCCTGCGCTGTGTGTTACGTGGTGGATCAGAGAATGTTTCATCTGTTCGTGTAAGCGTCTTGAATTGTGCGGCGCTCACGATGCCCCTCGCGCGCCTCGGCAGGGTCAGGTGTATGAGACGGTAAACAAGCACTACGGCGAGTTTGTGCACACGTACAACTCAACCGCAGATCTCAAAACGGAGCTCAACTCGCTCTCGCGCGCCGTCGACAACATTGCGCGGAAAGTGGAGGAGCCAGAGGTGCGGACGCCGTTCGTTCTCATGTTCTTGTGGATTTCTCGTAGTTGGTTTTTTTAGACCTTACGCATCCGCTGTGTATTGTATCATGGCTGATGCGGTGTCTGTCGTGCGACAGAATGGCTTCCAGGCGCGCGTTATTGGCGGCGCTGCTAGTTATCAGTCCCTCAGGAGCCAGCTCGAGTCGACGGACATCACAATTTCAGTGCTCACGAAGCTGTGCGAGGTGCGTTCGTGCGTGCGGCTGCGGTGTGCGCGTGGTTGTGCGCATGTGCGTGTGCGCTTGTGAGGGTCGTTTCAGGGTTGGCGTGGCGTGCTCACTGAAACTGTGCGCAGGTGCATGACATTCTGCGCACCTTTGACGACGATTTGGATGCCAAGGAATTCACGAAGCTCGCCGCGTCCGTCCATCGCGGGGTGCGTTTTCTGTCGGGTCCCCAATAGGTGTCTTAGGACAAGGGGCATGAGGGGAGAAAGCTTGCTAGTGTCCATTTTTTGCATGTGCGCGTACACTGACATTTGTGTCGTCTCTTTTAGGCATCGCTGCTCGGTGACCTCGCGCCGGAGACTGAGAACGGCTGCGAACCCAAGATTTTTGCTGCTGCACGGGTACGTGTGCGAGGTGGCGTGCGCTAGCTGTTCAAGTCAACGGGATCCGAGTGTTGTGTTCTCAGCCTATGTGTGTGACCGTGTTTTTCGTTCATGGACATGTCACGTGCCAGGCGGAATTCCGGCGCAAGAGGGCCAAACTGAAGGCGAAGCTTGAGGACATTTGGACAAAGTCGGTCGTGTCGACTGCGACTGACACTCCGACGAAGAACGAGCTCAAAGTGCTGTTTGCGGGCGCGACCGGTGCGTGCATTGCATCTCATTTGGATAACCACACACACATGCACTGTGTGTGGAGTGCATGTGTGTGTGTGGAGTGCTTGCACATGTTTGCGTCTCTGCGTCCCTATTCGTCTGAACGTTTGTGCGCACGTGCACGTGTTTGAGTCTATGCGTCCGTCTGAACGTCTGGGCGCACGTGCCCGTCCCCTCATTCCGCAGACGCGCAAAGCCAGTACGTCGCGTCTTCGGCCGCCGACGTCGTCCCTGCCATGGCTGCGATGGGCATTCTCGACGCGCGCATGGCGTCGTTTGCACGCACCGCCTTCAAGTGCGTCCTTCAGCCCATTCTGACGACCACCGCCGCGTGGCCGGGGAAGGACGGGCAGCTTGTTGTGCAGGGGGTGGCGCCCGTCGCGCGCGTCACGAAACAGTCGGCGGCGCTGTCGCTGCAGGAGAGCCGCACGCAGTCCACGGCGGCGCACACACTGGCGGGTGCGTTCCGACATTGTCTCGTCCATTGTCTTGGTTTGTGGGGCGCACCCAGGCTCGATGCTTGTGTTGTATTGCGCCTGTGCTTATTTGGTCTTGGTACACGTTGCAGACGAGCTTTTTTCGCGGATTACGCGCGCGCTCGACTTCATGCTGCGTCACGTGTTCGGCGCCACCCCGGAGGCTATTTCGGCCGATCCCAACGGGCCGAGGGCCGCCGCCGCGCGCTCCTTTGGCGAGAAACTGTGGCCCGAGCTCTCGCAAGCAATCATTGGGGGCGTGCTGTCCGAGTCGATCCCAAAGACAAGCGCCGAGCTGCGCGGTTACGACGACATTGCGCGGCGAACGGAGGAGTTTGAGAGGGCGCTCGCGGCGATAGGTGCGTTGGAATTGCTCTGTGTTGTCCTTGCCGCCCTCTGTGGTTCGGGGGTCCGTTGGCTCTGTTACTGTTCTGTTCCTTGCGACTCAAGTTCTCGCGTGCTCGCCGTTTCTTGGACGTAGGGTTTCTCAAGCCGGAAATGACGGCGCTGACTGCATACACGCGCGACATCAACGTCCACTTTGCCAACAAGAAGCGCGAGGAGCTCCTCGTGGCCGCGCGCGAGCTATTGTCCGCAGTGGACGGCGCCACGACGGAGGTCGGCGTGCTCACGGACGACTCGGATTCCTACACAATGGCGGAGGGTGCGTTGCCATTCTCAATTGATGGCGTGCGCCGTAATGTCCGTCCGGACTAACTCGCGCTCCGTTCGCAGGTGGGAGCGGCCTGGACGTTTCGCTGGCGACCAAGACGGGCGGCCTCCACTCGGGGACGTTTGCCTTTCCGAAGGCTCGCGTGTCTGCCAACACAGTCCGGCTCATCGAACTGTGCGAACAGGCGCTGATTGAGGCCGGTACCGCGACTCCGCAGTGGTGTGTATGCCCACCTGATTGTCGCACTCGCCATTGGGTCACTCACTCACACAAGGCAGCGTCCCATTGCGCCCACTCTGACTCATTCCCTCGCATTTGAAGCCAAGGTCCCTCCTTCATTCCTCTCACTTGGATCGGATTGTTTGTTTGTTGGCCTTCGTTGGCTGATGTTTCGGTACCGCCTGTCGCAGTGCCGTTCAATTGTACACGACCGCACGCGATTGCATCGACCTTTTCCGCGCGGTCGTCCCCATCGTCCACGAGAAGGCGCTGTTCTCGGATCCTCAGCGTGCGGCGCTCTTTCACTGCGACTGCCACTATCTCGCTCACCGCCTGTTGACGCTGGCGCACCTCCACCGCCGCTCGCTGCCTTCTCCTCTCGACACGACGGCGACTTTTGTGGACCTCGTGCTGCCACTCCGCGGTCTCGGGGTCACGTGCTTCTCCAACATGCTCGTGAGTGTCACTTGCCTTTATGCGTGTTCCCCAATTATTATTTTTGTAGTTTGCACGGTCAATCGTGAAAGGGGTATCCACTGACGGTGTTCTTCTCTCTCGCCCCGTGTGTTGCAGAAAAAGCAGCGAGATGTCCTCCTGAACAGCATCAAGAACGCGAAGGGATTCCACGACACATTCGACGAGGACCGACATGCCGCTGCCGAGGGCGCGCTGTCGTCCGCCGCTTCGAAGTTGGAGGCGCTGTCAGCATCGTGGAAGGTGCATTGCGGGCGTACTTGGTCAATGGATTCCTGTTTTTGTGTGTGTGTGTTTTGTTGTATGCTTGGCTGCTTGTCGCTGAGCGCTGCCTTTCCTTCTTCACAGTCGATTCTTCCGCGAGACATTTACTTTCGGTCGATGGCGACGCTGTCGGATTGCGTGCTCGAAAGAGTCATCGCCGAGGTCATGACGCTCGATGTGGGTAATCCTCTTTGTTCTTTACATATTTTTAATTTTTTTATTCCCTATATTGGTTTGAATGTGTTAATAGTGGTTTGTGTGCACGTGTTGTAAGTTTCATTCTTATTCGCTGCATCTTTTCTGCACACCTCCGCGCACTGACAACTTACAGCGACTGTTGCCTTTCTTGTTATCAGGACATCTCTGAAGAGGAGACGCACCAGTTGCACGCCCTCATGCGCATCCTCTCGGACCGATTGCCGTCTTTCTTTGAAGTCACCGAACGGCAGCCGAACAGGAAGCCCGTGGTCGACAGGGTGCGTGTCGGTTCATATCGTGGCGTTGGTGAATTTGTAATTACAGATGTAACGGTTCGATACGCATTCCATGCACAGAGGCGTCTCTTGTGTTATGTCTGTGTTTTTTTCCTTCACTGACATTTTTGTTTCTCGTCCCCTCCGTTCAGGTGGACATGTCGAAAGCCCTTCTGTTTTGGGACAGGTTCGTTCAGCTCTCGCAAATGCTCGAAACGTCCCTGGCGGATATTGTGGGAAAGTGGACGACGTCGCGCGCCGCCGTCAAGTTTTCTGCGGCCGAAATGCGGCACCTCGTCAAGGCGCTCTTCTCGGAGACGCCGCAGCGACAGCAGGCCCTGCAGCTCATGAAATAGAGGCGAACCGTGTCGTGCGGTTTCTAAAGTGGAATGAAAGGATCTTTTTTGTTGCCTTTTTTTCCCGTTTTATTGGCAAGCCTCAGAACGGCCGGACCGCGTTTCTACTGTGGTGCAAATTGACGCGCAGAGACACTTTCGACCGATATGCCCCAAGAGTTTCTTCGAGTAATTGGCTGCTATAAATACCACTCGCGCAGACATTGTCATTGTTGGATTTAATTTCGACGCGAGAAGAGGAACCCTTTTTGCTTCTCTTACGAGTGCCAAAAACCTGGCCGCACACAACGACGGCTTCTTTCATCAGCCAACAGAAAATGCTGCGCGAAATAAAAATCCAACATAAAGCGCAAAAGAGCACCTTTGGCGAGATCTTCACTTCATTCATCGCCGCGGGGGCGCACCCTGGCCTTGCTGTCCCGGCGCGCCATACGGCGGTCCCATTTGGCCCGGCGGAGGCGCGCCGTACTGGTTTGGACCAGGCGGTGGTGCGCCAAAGGGAGGACCCGGTGGTCGTCCTGGCGGTCCTTGCGGCGCATACCCGTGGGGCGGGGGCCCAAACTGTCCAGGCGGCGGCTGTCCGTATTGTCCGCCGGGGGCGCCGGGCGGAGGGCCATACTGACCAGGGGGACCCTGCATTCCCCCCTGTCCGGGTGGGGGTCCAAACGGCCCCGGCGGCCCCTGCATGCCACCCGGCGGCCTCGGGGGCGGCTGGCCGTACTGCCCAGGCGGCGGTGCACCCGGCGGCGGGCCATACTGTCCGGGGGGCCCTTGCATCCCGGGGGGCTGGACGTACTGCCCTGGAGGTGGACCGTACTGACCCGGCGGCGGCCCTCCCTGCATGCCAAACGGCGGCGGCGGTCCCGGAGGAAAGCCGTGGGGCGGAGGACCTGGAGGAAACCCCGGCGGCCCATGCGGCGGTGGCCCACCAAACGGCCCCTGCCCCGGATGATGGCCTGGCGGTGGACCGGGAGGGAAGTTTTGGGGCGGTGGAGGTCCTCCGAAGCCACCGGGACCATCGCGGTCGCGGTCGCGGTCGCGCTCGAACCTGCCGCCGTCGGGTGGCCCTGGGCGGCGGTCCCTGTCCCTGTCCGGACCACGCCCATCTCTGTCGAAGCCGCCGCGACCACGACCCATGCCGCCGCCGCGCATGTCGTCGCGCGGACGCATATGTGGGCCTCCCAACGGCTTCGCGTTTTGCACGGCGCCGCCAAAGGGAATCGACATGCCTGGGATGGACGACTCGCCAGCGCCGCCGCCGACGCCCTCGTCGTCTGCGCCGAGTGGTCGGAGAACGAGTGAGCCGAAATGTTCAATTCTAAAGCCATGGATAGCGCTTTGCGAATAGCAAACCAAGTTCATCGCGGCATGCGAGATCAGTAAACAACACAACGTCCCGACGGACAGGCATCTGCGAACAAAATCGCACCTTCCTCCTCGCCCTCCCCGGGTTGGTTGAGGTTGTAACGGTCGCGCATGCTGTCGCCGGGACGATTGCGCGTCCAGAACTTGGTTGTGTGATCGTTGGAGGCGCTCGCGAGCACGTGACCGAGCGGGTGCCAGGCCAGGATCCAGATGTTGCCCTCGTGCGCCTGTTCGACTGCGCCGACCTCCTTCTCAATGCTGCGAGTGAAATGCGAAAGATAAGAAATGTGCGACAAAAGCGAACAACTCATCATCAATTTCTCACAAGAAGAGGTGTCAAGACGTCACAGACACGTGGCGTGTTGTAAGTGTGCGCGCATGTGTGTGTGTGGCAGCACAAGTGAGTCAATTGCGAACGACACCCACCCAACCATCCAGTAGTTCATCGACCCGTCGGAGCCTCCGCTCACAAAGAGGTCCTCGTGGATGGGATGCCATGCAAGCGCTGAACGGCAGCACGTCGTAAGCGGACAACCACAGGCACGCACCCACGCAAAAGACACACACAACATACACATAACGTACACACGCAGAACACGCACACAGCACACACATGCGAAGGCGCACTAAAGAGCGACTACGGCGAAGCAGCGAGCGATTACACGATACCCACAGTCGACCTCCTCCTTGTGCCCTCGGAAGCTCTGGAGTTCGCGCAGCGTGCGGAGGTCGTAGAGGCGCACCAGCTGGTCACGTGACGCGGTGAGCAGCCAGTTGCCGTTCTGGTTCCATCGCACGCACATGACCGTGTTCTTGTGGCCGTACCTGGCAAAGCGGGGCCGTTGAGCGCCTTGGGAAAGCAGGCACAATTTGCACACACACCAACACTGAATCACGGCAAAACGAACTTTTGCACATTAAGTTTCAGCCACAAAGAATGGCCACGACGGCCCACAAGCCGACAGGCGGTTGGGGCACAACAGCAACTGCAGTTATCAGAGTCTAGACGAACAGAAGCCACTATAGCGGCCCCTTGCGAAGAGCGCAAATTCAACGTTCGAGCGCGAGACCCACAGTGTGCTCAACGTGTTTCCCGTCCGCGGATCCCACAGTTTGACGAGGTTGTCCTTGCTGCCCGACGCAATCAGCCCCTTCTGCGGATGCCAGTCGCACGTGCGCACGTCCCAGCCGTGCCCTGCGCGCGAAATTCAAATAAACAGATTGTTCAGTTATCCGTGTTGTTGTGTGCCCGCGTCTTTCGGTTGGATGCGGCTATTGTGTATGTGTGCGCGCGAATTGCGGGTACCTCGCAGAGTGGTGGGCTCCGCGTCCGGACGCGCAAAGTCAAAGACCTTGAGGAGGCTGTCGTCGGAGCACGTGACGAGCTTCCGGTCCGTAGGTGCCATGCTGCGTGCGCGGGTTGCATTGGTTCAGCGGGCACACACATTGAACGCACAGCCCACACAGCCCACACAGCCCACACAGCCCACACAGCCCACACAGCCCACACAGCCAAGAAAGGCCAGTAACAACGACGTATCGCAGAGCCGATCCTGACACGCGGCACACGCGTCCACGGGGCGGCAAGAGAGCGGATGTGTGCGTCTTCGCACACGCACACCTTATCTCACGAATGGGGTTCTTGTGCGCCTTGAAGCGCTTCACGTTGTTCATGTTCGACTGCCAGTACTTGACGTCACCGTCGTGGTCGCCGGTCACCATCCAGTTGCCGTCGTGGCTCCACACCATCGCACGCACGGCCGTGTCGTGTGCCTGTTACGAGCGACAAAGGATGGCGGACAGTAAGTTAGGATCCTGTGCAAAATTGCGTCGTTGTGTGTGTGTGTGTGTGTGTGTGTGTGTGTGTGTGTGTGTGTGTGTGTGTGCGTGCGTGCGTGCACAAGCATGTGTGCGCGTGCGGGATGCAATTTTGCCTCTTCGCCACACCTGAAGAATCGTCTCAAAATTGAATGTGAGCCCATTCCACAGCGTGAATTCGCCCGTTGATGTGCCGGTGATAAGTCGTCGTCCGTCAGGCGTGAACTGCAACGCACACGAGCCACATTAAGAGTTGAGCACTGCGCGCCAGAATACACGTACGAGTGCCGCGAGAGTGTGCGTGTCACACGTCGCGAATAATAAGTGCGTGCGCAAAAGTGTGAATGTGACTGCGTGTGTGCTGGCGGTGCAAGCTGCCGTCGGGTACTTGCCACGGCACACACTGCCACAACAGTACACATCGACATATGTAGCCACCCCCTTCCCCCCCC
>CALSCQ010000625.1:0-7500 GCA_943704525.1 Pigoraptor vietnamica
GGGGGGGCGCTAGAGCCCGACGTCGGTGAGAGTGCCTCGGGGCCCGCTCGCGGCGCTGCGACACACCCTCGCCATCTCGAGTGGTAGGTGTTCTTAGGCGTTTGGCGGAAACTACCTCGGCGCCGTGCTTGCTCCACTCCAGAGTTTCCGCGACAATTTCCGCGGTCCCGCCCAGACACCACCCTCGATGCGATTCCGAAAGACGTCAAACCCGGCTGCGTCTACAAGAACGGCGCCTGTGTTTGCCGATGTCTTCGTCGTCGTGCGCACTGCTGACGACCTGTATATTCTGATCGTCTTCCAGTGTAAGCGCTACCGGCGAACACAACATGACGGCCGCGATAATCCGCGGCGAGATCCAGAAGTTTCGAGGCGCGTACGGATCGCTTGTGTCGTCGGACACCGCGCTGCGCCTCGTGCTGTTGTCGACGGCGGATGAGCCAAAGGACCTCGCAGAGTCTGAGCTGGGCGACGACGTCATTCTCATCTGCAGGCGCGCGCTGGAGACGTTCTTCGGCTATAGCTACGTTCCAACGCACACGGCGTGCACGTGCACGTGGTCGTGGGTCGTCAAAGTCAACTATGCCGACAGGGTCAGTGTCATGCGCCTGCCCGGCCGCAGGAGAGCAGACAGTCGACGCGATATCTCGCGGCGCCTGGAACGGCCCTTCGAGAGCGTCGACGTCATCAAGCGTGTGGACGGCATCCAGCTCGCTTGAGCGCATGCTCCTGTTCAACGACATGGGCGCCACCATTCCGTTCACGGCCGGCCGACGACCTGACGGTGTCTGCTGTGAAGACGGCCTTCCTGTTGGCACACTCGGATGCGCACGCTTCCCTGCGCATGGTGAGTCAGAAGGACGTGTGGGAGGTGAAGGCGTTTTGGGACCGCGTGCTCAGCGAGTCATGGAAGCGTGCGGTAGCTTTGGCCGCGGTAGGCTATGTTTGAATAACATGATTTTCTCTGGGAGCAGTCGTACTGTGTGTGTGTGTGTGTGTGTGTGTGTGTGTGTGTGTGTGTGTGTGTGTGTGTGCGCGCGCGCGCGCCTTTGTTACACGCGGCATCGTCGGCCGGACGCGACGTTGTGTCTAAAGGCCCGAGCCCAATTAGTCCCAAAGAACGTGCTGAAAGCATTGCGTTTTAATGCTCGTCTGTAAACACGTGAATTCAGAAGGTCGACAAGTATCGATTTTATGGAACAGAGCACAGTGCTCCAGAGTGCCCAAGCCGGTCTGGGATTGCCAGTTGTCCAGGGAACCCCCCTCAGGCTGGGACAAAGGCCACTCTGGGAGGAGCAAAGGCTTTGGGATTGCCAGTTGTCCAGGGAACCCCCCTCAGGCTGGGACAAAGGCCACTCTGGGAGGAGCAAAGGCTTTGGGATTGCCAGTTGTCCAGGGAACCCCCGGACAAAGGCCACTCTGGGAGGAGCCTTCCTGGGGCGAAGGCGGTCTGGGATTGCCAAATTGTCCAAGGAACCCTGGGATTGGTAAGGAACCCGCGGCCACGCGTTGCAGAGGCGATCGTGGGCCACGCGAGGTTGTGGCGAAGCGGCATGCATCACGTGGCAGCCCAATTGGCACGCCATGATTGTCTGTCTGGTCTGCTACCCACGCCAGCACTCGCAACTGTCATTCTGCGCATACGGTTTAATCAAGCGCGGGAAGCAAGAGTCAACGCAATCGAGGGCGACAGAAAGGCGGGCAACAGGACAACGGCCGCAGAGGACGCTCACAGAAAATCCGAGCTCTTCGGGTCTGTGGGGGCGCCGTCGCCACTTCGTCGTTCCGTTGTGGGCACGGGCGCAATGGCGCGCTTCTCTATCACGGGGAGCGTGAGCGTCGCGGGCCCATCGCTCGACTCGTCCGCGGCAGAAAGCCCCTTCATCTCGCGCAGCCGCCGGTCGTGAATCTCCATGCTGATGGCATTGAGGTTCTCGAGGGCATCCGCGACGTACCGCTTCGCGTACTTGTAGTCCATTTCGAGCTTCTCCACCTTGGCCCACGCCTCATCGCGCAAGCCATCCGACTGCGCCACAGCCAACACACGAGGGACACCGCGTCAGCGGTCGTCTGGCAGTGCAGAACAGAGGACAATTTGCCCCCCCCCCCCCAAATATTGCGCGGCAGTCGAGCGACGCATGCGAGGCAAGCCCACCTTGTCTCTCGCGGCGTAGTAGGGCGCCGACTTCTCGACGGCCTTCTTAAGTTCCTTCGCAAGGCGCTCCACCTGCGCGACATCACGTGACACGTCAACGGACTGTAGCGGTGTAGCGGCAACTGCCAATGGTGAACGCGTGGGGTCTGACACAGCATTCCAGCACAGACAACGGCACAGCGGCCACACCACACGGCACGCAATTTGGCACCCGCGAGACCCGAGCCAAAGGGCATGCGCACCTCCTTCATGCAGTTTGCAGCCGCCAGGGTCTTCGCCTGGTGCTCCTTCGCCGCCTTGTTCTTGATGGCCTCCGCCGAGTTCACCTGCAATGGCCGCAGTGTTGGTCACACGAGCACGAAAGGTACTCTCGCACGACACGCAAGTCCACGTTTGACACACTCACACACACACACACAAACACCACAACACACACGTGCGCGCACACACACCCGTATACACACCCCCACACCCCCCCACACACCCACACCACAACACACACGCGCGCGCGCACACACGCAAGCACCTTCTCCGTCATCTCGTTCATGAGTTCCTGCCACTTTGCGTCGAACTTCATCTCGCCTGCAATTAACAAGTCGAGCGTCAGCGGACTGCACACAGCCACACACGCGTGGCCATGCATCCCGCACAAGACACCCACCGCGAGTGACCTTCTCCTCGGCCGACTTGATGAGCTTCTTCGCGTATTCAAAGTCCATGCACGCCTTCTCGTACGCCTTCGCCGCATCGCGCGCCTCCATTTGCGCCTGAATGACGCCCACGGGACACAGTCAGACAACATGACACACACACACGCACACACGCAAACACACCCACACCCACACACGCACACCCACACGCACACACACACACACGCACGCACACACACACACGCACGCGCACACACACACACACACACACACACACACACACACACACACACACACACACACACACACACACACACACACACACACACACACGCCTGCGCCTGACAGCACGCGCGCACCTGCTTGGCATGGAATTTCGAGTCGTAGTACGGGCGCGCCTTGAGCACCGACTTGCCCATCTTGGCCGCAATGGCCTTGAGCTGCTTCTCCGTCTCCAGCACTGTCCCCTGGTAGTACAGCTTGGCGTCCTGCTCGCACGCGGCTTCAGCACACGCTCACGCAACACAGTGCCGCATGCCCTCCCATGTAGCCAACATGGTTTGCCGTACCCTAAGCTTCACACGCTCGCATCTAGTAGCGTACGTTCTCCCATTCACGCACTACTGCACGCCCTCGCACCAACACATATGTGACCAGCACGCTCGACCGCACCCGCACCCACCGACACCTGCTTCTCGAGCCTGTTGATGTCGTCCGTCGCCGTGTTGAGCGCATCGAGCGCCCCCTTGACACGCGGGTCGACGGCCTCGTCGGCAAACTTCTCCTCGGGGTCTTCGTCGCCGTAGTGGTGGCGCTTGCCCGGTGGCAGCGACGCAGAGGACTGCGGCGCGGGCGCAGGCGCATTCCCAAGGCCCGTGACCATGGCCAGCGCCTCTTCGCGCGTGAGCGACGGCTCGTCGAGTGAATCCATGCTGTTACGCTGCGCCATTGTTGGCGGCGCGCGCTTTTCGCATAAGTGACCTCAGAGCGAGATGCGGCAGCAACAATGGCACGTCCCCTCGGCGTCTACGTGTAGACGAAGCAATGAAGACGACGCACGGCGTATCCGGAGGACGCCCGCAAGGACGGCCCAGACGGCAAGCAGTCTAACCCTCGCGTTCACCCAACCGACACAAGGCGCGCTCTCTCTCTCTCACTCACAGGTAAGAGAATGCCCTTCCACACCGTGGCGGCCTCTGTGTTTGTGCTCAGGAGATGTAAGGGTGTGAGAAGAGTGAGGGGAGGGAGAGGGAGGGAGAGCACCGTGCGGTGGTTGCCGGCGTTTGGACAAACCAGCCACAACCCGTTTTTGGGCGTGGTGGAGCCCAATTTGGGTATAGGCGCTGTCATAGACACAATGCGATGTGCTGGTGCGTCAGTACCACAAATTGGTGCTAATGAGCGATTAGCTGTCAATAATAAGTAAATTATCTGAACCTCAATCAATTCGAATATCACGTGATCATAGTTACTTGCGTGTTACTGCATTCCTCAGCCCCAGCCCGCAACGCTCGTCACTTGGAGCGGCAGCTTGAACAGGTCCGACCACAGGCGCAAGAGCACGCGCACAAACTGATCGCGCTGCTCGCGCCGCTTTGTCACTATGTGCCAGTTCTCCGTCGCCGTCAACCCCGTGCCGCTCTCGAGGAGTAGCACGAAGTCCCCGGGCGCGCTCTCGCTCGTCTCCACGCCCACCACCGCCGCCACGCGCTGCGCCGACACGACGCTGTACTGCGACGTCTGCGGCTCAATCGTCTCAAACTGCGGCAGCGGCCAGTTCACGTGGTCCTCGTCGCACAGGTATATCGTGTCGCCCGTGAGGATCAGCGTGCGAGGAATGGGTTTCGGCCGCTTCGTCGACGGCGCAGAGCTGCCCGTCGTCGCGCGCCTCTGGAAGCACACGAGATAGCTAAACACCTGAAAGTCCGATCGTCGCGGGTCATCCGCAGCAAAACCCCGCGTCAGCTGGAACCGCAACACGTCGACGGTGTCGGTGCTTGGGTAGAGAAACCGCGTCGTCCCATTGCGAAACACGTACTCAAAGCGCGAGACGGTCTCCTCGTCCGCCTCCGCAAAGAACATGGAGCGACGCACCGAGCCGCCGTCCGCACCGCCGTCGCGCTCGGCGGCAACACGCGCTTTCAACGCACGCGTCAGAGCGTCCGTGAAGCCGTTGGTGACGGAATGGTCGCGCGTGAGCAGCGAGTACGTCGCCTGCCGTCCAAACTCGAGCCGGACGGACTGGTCGAACATGCCAACCGTCACAAAGCGCAGCTCGTCGAGGCGGAAGGTCGCAATGCGTCGGTCTGCGCGACGGCCGGGCTTCGCGGGCGCGACGAGATAGATGCCCGCCGTCGACACGACGACGCACGCCACGTGTTCCTTCGGAGACGGGTCGCCATACAGGAGGTACGGCACTCGCAGCACGCACTCGCACACCTCGTCGGGCGCCGCAAACACAGTCTGCCGCAAGTGCGTCACAAGCGGCGTCGACAGCCGCAGGAGGCCGTCTGCCTGCGCGCCCCAGGGGCCCTCGCCAGGCGCGACCTCGGCAGGACGCGCGCGGGGCTGTGGTTGCGCTTGCGGCGGTGCGGCTGCCTGCTCGGCACGTGCCACGGCTGCGCTGCCGTCTCCGGTGCCGCCGCCGGGCACGAACGGCAGGAGCATTGCCGCCAGTTCGCCGCACACGCGCGCACTCTCCATCACGAGCTCGATGTGGTCTGCGGCGTCGCTGAATGTCAGTGTTACAGTTGGCCCGCGCTCGCCCAGCGCCGCGGCCACAGAGAGGAGCGCCTTGGCAGCGAGCTTGCCCCGGATGCGGCCCGTGTCGGCGTCCACTTCGGTGACGGTCCCTCGGTTGACGTCCACGTTGAGTACACACTCGAACCCTTCGTCGCTGCCTTTGCCGTGATATGCGCGCGCCAGGTGCACGGCCGACTTCGCACCCGCAGCGCGCCCTTCGCGCACGGCAGCCTCGTACTGCAACTGAAACTCCCGCTGCACCCGCGCGCGCTTTTCCTCCGCCGTCTCTTCCACTGGCGCAGGCTCCGGCGGCGGAGCGATAACGGGCGCCAAATCCTTCTGGGACACTCGCGTCGCCGCATCGCTCGTCGTGGCACTACGGCCCTCCACTGGCGGAGGTCCAGGCAACGGCGCAGCATTCTGGCCAAAAGGGCCGGGACTTAGCGCGGGACTGAGGGCGCCGGGGCTGTAAGGAGAGTCCAGCGAGTCGGCGGAGAGGCGAAGGGACTCCCTGTCGCGACTGCTGCCGAGCGCGTCGGGTCGCGGCTTTTTCTTCTTCTTTTCGGGCTTGCGCGCCGCGACCACCTGCAGCGAAAGGGAGACTTGGCGCCGTCAGTGCACTGGTCTTACCACCACAAAACGGAAAGGACACAAAGGCTGACGCACCGATGACTGCGGCGGCGGCTGGGCGGCCATAGGCGACGACTCGTTCAGGGCGCGAAGCCAGTCCGCGCCGCGCTCCTCCTTCAGCCTCGCGATGGTGGCGCGGAATGTGTCGTCGCAGTCAAGGGGCAAGGGAAGGGGAGCCGGGTTCGCTTCTGCAGCCAACGCGCACGTCAGCATCAAGTAACTCTCGCACGCAGCCTCGGCGTGTTCCTGTCCAAACTGCAAGTTGTGGCAAATCATGCACCGCACGCCACGCACCGGATGCCGCGTCGACGGAGACGCGCGGACGCGCCACTTCAATGACGGCGACGCGGCTCTTCCTCGCTTTCCGCTGGGACCAGCAAGGCCGCGATTGGAGAGTGAGTGCATTGTGCGAGTGTTCGTGTTTGTGCGTGTGGTCCACAGGCAGCAATTGCGCGAATGTCCACATGCGTGCGTGCGTGACACGGGCGAGTGATATGACCGCAATGAAAACGAATGCGGCCTCACCTTACTCGGACTGAGCGGCGGCTGCGCGACCTCAATTTCGCTGTCGTTCGTGAGGGCAATGGCGTGGTCCAGCGCCAGTTTTGCCGTGATCTCACCAATTTTCTCCTGTTAGGAAGCCACGAGAGGTCAGCGACGCACACAAGGGACCTAGGCTCCACCGCTTGCACCCACCATATCCTTCTGCGTCGCCGACTGCCCGTCCAAAATGATCTGCGCGCACACGCGTGGTCACGCACATGTCGACACGCACGACGGTCGCGCGCATGCACCACACATACGCACGCACGCACACACACATACACACACGCGCGCGCATACACGCACACACACACACACACGCACCCACGCACACACACGCACACACACACACACACACACACGCACAGACGCACCCGCTTCTCGGCCGCCAAGAACACGCCAATCACGTGAGCGCGGTATTTCGGATGCGTCGAAATGGGATTCCCCGCGAGCGTCAGCGACTCGAGCCGCGAGAGCTGCCCCAGCGAGTTCGTCTCCCGAATGTCTGCAACGGCATTGTCGCCCACGTCGAGCACCGTCAGGTACTCGAGTCGCTCCACCCCTGCGAGTGCGAGACAACGAAAGACGGTTCAGCATCAGTTGCACGTGCTTCGTACGCAGTGGCACTCAGCGCGGCACGCACCGCCCAGCGCCTCGATCTTGTTGGCGCGGACGACGAGCGACGTAAGTAGGGGCAAGGCATCGGCAAGGCCCTCAATTGAGCGTATTTTGTTGTGGCTGAGGTCCAAACGCGTGAGTCGCCGGAGGGACTGCGGGGGA